>CAUYRT010081840.1:0-98587 GCA_963574885.1 Lepilemur ruficaudatus
AAAGAAATTAATTGGCCAACTAAAAGTACATATAAAAAAAATTAGCAGGGCATAGTGGCTCATGCCTGTAGTCCCAGCTACTCGGGAGGCTGAGGCAGAAGGATTGCTTGAGCCCAGAAGTTTGAGGTTCCTGTGAGCTAAGCTGACGCCACGGCACTCACTCTAGCCCGGGCAACAGAGTGAGACTCTGTCTCAAAAAAAAAAAAAAAAAAAAGCTGCACCTGCATATGTAAAGGACCCGTTAACACCAGAAAAGGAAAATGATTTGGGACTGACTCAAGGCAGGGAACTACCCACTGAATCATCGCTGACACCTCCAGGGTTTCTTCGGAGGTCTCACATAAGAACACGGACCCAGCCCAACCCTGTTCAGCTTATGAGAGCTTACATGAAGGTGGTATGGCCGCCAGCCATATTACTCATTGGGGATATTGACTCATATACATTTATAAAGGGTGGGCACAGAACACTAAATATCCCTAAGGTGTTTTGTAGTTTGACTGACGCTGGCGGGCCACAGAGTGACGGAACTCCATTTCCAATTCTGGGCATAACATGCAAGTTTCATCTTCACGACATGCGTTTCTTATTTATTATCCAAACGTTTGGCAATCACTCCTCATAACTTAACATTCGCATATTTCAAATGAGAATGTTTGCTATTTTTTGAGAGATGAACTGAAAAAAGACAGCAAAAAGTAGATTCTTTAGACCATTTGATCCACGATGGGTGGAATGACTTTTACATGGGATTTTACACATATTTAGGGTAAGAAACACTCTTCATTCTTCCTTGTGCTTTAGACTTGCTTCTTAATTCTCCTTGCATAAGTTAACCTCAGAAGTTAGATGATGCCCCCAATGTGGTGCATGAGTTTCTACCAGACACCTCTGCCTTGCTTTCCATCCAGGCTGAATGTGATCTTTGAATAATGGCTTTGCAAAAAGATGAATAAATCTTCTATCTATTCTCTCAACCACTGTTTGCTGAGACTTACTGGCTCAAGCCATTCCCTCCCTCTCACATCCTTCCAAATTCCTCTTTCTAACCAAAAGGAAAAAAAATTGATAGATCTTGCCTGTCTGTGTTTTCCCCCACTTCTTTATAAAGTTCCTAAATACATTCTTTTAAGTTTCATTTAAACTAGGGCATTTGGTAAGTTGATAGTTATAGCATGCTCACAGCTGTGGGAAAACTGACATAAAAAATAACCAGCTCAGAAAAATGGCTCATGCACAACATCTTTGGGTTTTTATGTTTTATTAGCAATTTGGACTCATTACTGTTTGGGGGAGGAAGGAAGGGAGGTAGATGTTTCTGCAAGTTGTTTCTTTAATGTATTAAGCAGAGTTTTCCAATCAGGTTTAATGCAACTCTGCGTGGCCCTTTTAGCTGGGCTGCAGGAGACCTAGGCAACCTTGCCCACCAGCCCCCACTCTCCCTCACCCCTGCACCTCCCCACACACGTCCTTCTCCCTGCCCCATTCTCCTTCACTGAAATTCATTATCCAGCGGCAGAGGCCAACCTAGGTATTTCATGATGCTTCCACGGAAAAATGAGATAACCTCCTTGTCTCAACCCAATATGCCCTCTGATCTTTCCCAGCTTTGGTCTTTTTCTTAGCCTTTTGGGCAAAGGCATGATTACCACTCGGCTTATAAGTACCACATTGTCACCATAGTTTTGAATTATGACAGCCAGAAAGGGCTGGGTGATATTTAACAGCCTGAGATCACAGACTTCCCTGACATACTTAGGTCTGTCTTCCTTCCAGAACCCTCATTATTTGTACCTGTTCTGTGACTCCTGTGAGAATACACTCTCTCTAAAACTCTCTTTTCCTTGCCTTTGTGCTTTTCCAGGGTATTAATCTCCCTTCTCCCACCTGAAAGGGCCATCCATTTTGTTGTGCAAAAGCATTAATGCAGACTAGAAGAGCTCTGTTTCTAATCTTTTCTGAATCTTGGTCAATGTTTGGAATATAAAAACAAACTGCGTGCTGACACGGTCTTCTGTGGCATACCTCAGGAAAATTACCAATTATCACATTTGAGGAAATATTAAACACCCAGGCATCACATCTTCCAGCTCAAGTGCTACCCTTTCCCTAGGAACGTAGGAACTATGATGGAAACATGGTAGGCACAAGAGGAGGCAGAAGAATAAAATAGGAAAATTCATTTTACTCAAACCCTCCTCCCTGGAGGAAGAAAGGAAGGATAGAAGAAAAGGGGGGGGGGGAGGAGAGAGGGGACGAAAAAAGTGGTAGTATTTTTCATCTTTCCTTAGACAAACACTATTTTAAATGTTTTAGAAGAAATGGAAACTGGAAAAGATTTGGAATCTAAAATATCAAATTTTACTTGAAGGGCTGAATTAGCTTCATTGCTGGGAGACAAGAATGCTGATTCCACCTCTACGAACAAGATCACCGGTTCAGCACGTTCATGACTGAGTTGAACTGAGTTGACTGAGTCAACCGGTTCATGACTAAGTTGATAGTTCACAGGACAGATATTAGAAGCTAAGCAAGCAGAAAAGTCCTGTATAATGGGTTTCTAGGGTAGTGCAGCTCTTAGTTGAAGTCCTGGGACCAGCAGCGTCGGCTTTTAGAAATGCAGATTCCAGGACCCCCCTCCAGATCTACAAAGCATAATCTCTGGGAGGGTGGGGCCCAGGAATTTGCATAATTGCTTTCCAGGTAATTCTTCTGCATGCCAAATTTGAGAGACTTTGTAAACACTCTCCCCCGAAAGAATTTCACCTGCACTTGGGAAGGAATAGTAATTATCAAGCCCTCGTTCAATAAAACAGCAGCACCTGTAGTGCTAAAGCAAATCAAGGTGTAGAGTACTATGTTTTTTTATGAGCAAATAAGAGAAGAGGACAGAATAAACCAACACAAGCACACATCTATCTACAGAGACTAGAAACGTTAAATTCCTAGAAGGAAAATAAATCCTAGAAATAGACGGGGAAAGAAATCAGATCGCTGTACGAAAGCAGGCTTTCAGTCTCTCATACCTCAGTGGAGAAACCAGAGACGGTTCCAAATGGCAAATATAAAAACGGAATCTTAGACCAGAGATTTACGGTCCCGTCTTGCCTTAGAGAATTCTTCAGCCTTCACTCACAAAGGGAGAGAGATTCCTCGAGGTAATATATCCACTCAATTGACACACCTAAGAAGAGGGTTTTATTATAGTATTAGGAGAAATTTCGATCTTTCAACTATAGTGACATTTTCACATACATCGTCCTCCGCCACCGTCAGTGAGTATTGAATAGCGAACCTGATCGCGAAGCGAAATGGGCAGATAATGGCTAACTTGTAAACCAAAGGCTTCCTAATGACACACAGACAGAGACAGAGCTCATCCAGGGCAGAAGGCTCTAGATAAGCTACCTCAAACATTTCGCAGCATATTCTCAGTCGTGTCCTCAGGGCTGTCTGTGTCTTGGGGGGAGATGGAGTTGGGGGTTGGGGCTTGGGGGGGATCCATCATCTGCAGGTAGGTGGTTAAATCAAACTTTTCAGAGAGAGAGATGACAAGTCAGCTTTATGGCTTGGCCCTCAAAGACTTACTGTGAGGAGCAAAACTCAACAGCCGTGCTCGCACGGGTTTGAGAGGGCCAAGTCTAACCACCGCCATTTCCTGCCGAGGCAAGTAGGAGAGAGCGCACTTAACCCACATCGCGTTGGGAACTCCTGGCAGTAGCATAAAATACAGTGCTGAGCTGGGGCGAAGCCACCTGGTGAAGTCACTCACCATCAGAACTTCACAGGGACTCGGACGTCTCTGCCTCATAAAAGCCCAGGCCCCTTCAACATCTTGTCCAAACCACGTTAGGTTTTTTTTCTCACCTTTTAAGTCAAGGTGTCGGAGGCTGACCCTGGATGGTAAGGAGCCATTTCAACCCATTAGATCGTCACAGGAATGTCCTGGCTTTTCTTCTGCTTGCTTCCTTTTGTCTCCTCCTGCAGTGATTTTACAAAGTTCTTTGGATGATCAGGTCTAGGCAGCTGGAAGAGCAGCCTATTTTTCTGCTGCTCACTTAAGGGCAGCCACCTTGTCCCAGGAGCTGGCAAGCTCAGACCTAATATGAAACACACTCACAGGAAACAGATCCAAACAAAGAGCTGTGTTTCCCTGTGACATGATGTTTCTGCCCAAGTACAGCATGTCAGTTTCCTCCACAGCTGGTGCGCTTGCCGATGGTTACAGGAAAAACCGTTGTCATTTATGATGTTTACGATGTGTCTGCAACTTTCCTATTAAATACTCATTATCTTCCCCTTTAAAATAATGTATATTAAATTTCAACCTTTTTGTAAGTATTAATACAAGGAAAGGATCCCCCTGCCCACCTCCCACCACTCAAGTGAATGACTATCCTGTAAGGTGAAAACAAGAGTGAAAATAAACCTGAAAAACCAATCAGCTGTCACTTACGTGAGCGAAAAATAAAATTCAGAAAATACCAGAGTTTTTCTGAATTGTGACTCTTTTTCAGTACAGAGAGGGAATTTTATTTGTAAAGTTTAGCCTCTAAACCCAGCAAGTAATTTATGCCAGCAGACATGCAAATGGCCCAGAGAAAAACAGATGATGTGTAGAGAAAATTTTGATTTTGTGCAGAAAGAGGGAGAAGCAGTTTCCCTCTTGACATGCTGACACGGAGACTGGGCTCCATGGGAGCCAGAAGGGTGGGGAGGGTGGGAAGGGGAAAGGAACCAGAGAATATCTATGGGGAAATCTTGATCCCTAGTCATTACATAAATTCAAGAAACACGGAGCATCCAGCATGAGTGATACACACAAGTCATAAACAATTGTGATATGAAGAATGCTACAAGAGTGAAGTAGGCTGTATCAGGGAAGGGCAGCTGGGAATGGGGTTAGGAGGAAGGAAGCAATTGAATAAGGCTTTACTGAGGAGGTAACAGCTGAAGTAGGGTTTGGAGACTACAGAGAAAAACACCAGAAACAGGAGACACTGAGATCCTTAAAGTAAGGGCCATGTTTTCCTTCCCCCATCCCTCCACACCCAGGGAAAGAGCTCGGTCGGTGCTTAGTGAATGAATGCTGAAATGTGTTCAGACAGGGAAAACTGAACACTGAAGATGACAAGGAATTGCCAAAGTGGCTGGAACGTTCGAGGCCTGACAAGCCATGGAGAATGGCTAAGGGAAAGGTTCGTGGGGAGAGAAGAGGGGAAATGTAAGCTGGCGTCAGATGATGAAAAGCCTTGAAACAGCACTGAGGAGGATGGCTTTTTCCTCCGGAATCCAGCACTTCTCGGAGTGGGTTGTGCAGAACATGAGTTCCACGGAATATTGATGTAAGAATAAGAATGAGGAGTAGAAGAAAGGGAGGGGGAAGGAGAAGAGGAGGAGACATAATCCCATATTTAAATAAATTTGGGAAACATTAGTTTAAACAAAGCTCTCTAGCTTTTTTTACTGCAAGATTTCACCTTTTTAAATAAGGTAATATTTTACCTCCAAGTCAGTGTGGGCACTACTAGATGGTGGAATTTATTTCTGTTTGTAATTCTGCATTTGTCTGGGTGATTATTTATCTCTACTTTCCAAAGTAGATTATCAGCCCTGAGAGGGCAATGACTAACTCTGCTTTTGTTCACCATCATAACTCGTCTGAATAACAGAATGCCTAACTCATAGTAGGTGCTCAAAAAAATTGTTAGATGAATAAATGATAGTTTGGCTGGGTATAGAATTCTAGGTTCAAAATAATTTCCCCTCAATTTTTTTGAGGACAATTGTTCTTTGATTTCTAGCAATTAGTGTTGCTGATGGGACATTTGAGGCCATTCTGAATCCTATTCTTTTATTGGTAACCTGTTTTTTTTTTTTTCAAAAAACTTATAGAATGTTCTCTTTACTTTTATAGATAAGCTATAAGTCGTAATAGTTATGCTATTCTATGTATAGCACATTTTTGGCATTGTCATAAGGACAAAAAAAAAACGGCATTTACAGAGGAAAAGGGGGAGTGCCAATAATCTCAACACATTTGAATGAAGTTTTTAAATAAGTTTTTGTCCCAAGGCCACTCCTGCTCTTTGAATTATTGACTTGAAGTTTGGAATATGGCTGAGGGCCCTGGGGAAAAACCCACCTGCTCCTAGTATTTTGGATAGCAGTTTCCTCTACGTTTCTCTCCGCTGTTCTGATCATGTCTTCTAGAAAATCCTCAAAGTCTCTGATCCAATAAAGACACCTTTTGTCATTTCCCAGTGCTGTTACAGTTTTATGTGTGTGTACACAAATATACACACACATATGTATATATAATAGTACAAATATACTATTTTCTTATTTTTTTAGAGCCCTGAGCTTTCTTCTCTTATTTTTATTTCTTATTTCAAGGGGAGATAAAGAGGAGGAGAAGGTATAAGAAATTGGTTTTCTCTCTTGAACCACTGTAGTTGTATTTCATTTTTGCATTTTAAGCTAATCATTCACTAGAGATATCAAAATCATACTGGAAATTTAATTCAACTTAATCGAATCCATACTGAAACCAATTTCTTGTGTGTTTAAATTAGGAGGCGGCTTAAAAGCTAAAAATCATTGCAAAATATGTTGTCACAAAAAGTTGTGTATTTCTATGACTTGGTCCAGCTCCTTCTGCCAAGGATACCATGAGGATTAACAATAAAATAGCAGTCAAAGGCTTTGGGCTGTCTGCATGCAAGACATATCTGGCTAGAGGACATTGTCACAGCATACTGAAAGGAGAATAAAAAGGTTTCTGAAATGGGTTCAGGAAGAGTGTTCTGCAGCTGACACCTTAAACTTCCTCATTAGTGGCAGAAATGCTTTGTTGCTTCTGTTAAAGCTCACTTTGCCCTCTTTTGCTTAAAATATCCAACATCCTATCAGGCATTTCACCCTGAACACCATTTCCATCTTCCGAAGTGCCACAGGAACCAATTCCAGCTGCTGAGGGGGACTTTCCAGATACTAAATAATCGCCTGCAAAGGCTTTACTCAGGCGTGCCTAATAAACAGGAAAAATCCCATCCGCCCAGTACACTTCTTGAGTAGGTTGTTTAAAACATTGATTCTCTTCCACATTTGTGAAAGGAATGAGTCAGTAGGTCAGTGTTCTGAGGCAGAGGACCAAATAAAGTGTTCATTCTCATTTTGGAAACCCCTGAACATGAAGACTTGTTATAAATTATAAGATATACATCATATTTAGTGCAATGATTTAAAGAGCAGTAACCTAGCCAATAGCGGCACTATGGAGAAAGCATTCATTTACTGCAAATCCTATCCCTGTGCTGTGTTTTCCCCTACAACAGGAGGCTGCTATCTCTACCCATGTTTTACACCAGTTGTGCAGCAGCTGTCAGCCCTTTCCTTACCCCCCTCCCCAAACTGGAGACTCAACATGGCCTTCCCATCACCCCTTGCTTTAATCAGCTCAGAGTCTGAGAAAGCCAGGCTGCATCCTCCTGGGAACGCCATGAACGGCTGGTGGGCCACTTGGCCAGACCTCAGCGAGCTGTCTATTTGATAGTGTCTCTCACGTTTCTCTGTGCATGAGTGCAGACGTGCTTTGTTCCGGGATGCCTGAGCTCCCCGGTGCAGCTGCAAGGACTGGCTTCTCTTGCAATGAAGATAATTGCTGCATGCGCAGAACAGAAACTCTTGCCTCCTTCACTACCGTTAAGCATCTCCAGCCTGTGTTAAACTCCACATAAAAGGCAAACTAACAAAAGAAGCCTTTAAAACTAAACATTCAAATCAGCTCACGGGCAGAGGTAAATATGACCTATCATTTTGGCTATAATTCTGTTTCTTTCTGGGTTCACACACACTCGGAATTGGTCATAAAACGCATTTTACTCCTTGACTTTGGAAATTTTACCCGTATTCTTTGAAAAACAAAAGTCTGGGGCATGTATGGGAGAAATGGCTCCAAAAAGCAATTAAAAACTCATCCTCTCAACTGTCTGGAGCCATAATTATCCCTGACGTGCAAGCCGTATTCCACCCTTATCAGTGCATTTATTTATATTGCATGCTCTGCGTTAAGGAGGACAAAGGTGTGGAGTGAAAGATGCTCCTGGTCACAAATATATTGTTAATGCAAAAGTAACCTAAGATAGACTGTAATGTGCCTGCTCAGTGAGCAGACAAAAAATGGAACCAGCGGTTCATCATTTTGTTCAATCAGTGTTCTCTGTGTGCAAACAAAGAGATTTACATACACATAAAGCAATAAAAACATCCTTCAGAATATTTCTCTGAATGAGTTTATGGCTGCACTCTAATGAGCCATGCCAGCATATATCTAAGCAGCTGGCTTAGGATAGCCGATTGGTTCCACTACTTTACAAAGGAGACACGATGACTAGAATAGAGAGCTTTGGAACATTTTATCTTTTTAAGTGTAGGCCAAGGGGGTGTGATGGGGGGTTAGGGGGAATAGACAAGGGGGATTGAGAGTCAACTCAGCCTTAATACCACTGGTCAGAATTGTCAAAGCAGGCTCTGACTTCGATCCTGACCTGACAGGTTGTATTTGGAAACCAATCATCCAGAGACATCCCCTTGGAACTTTGAACTGGTCATCTACTTCTCCAACACACGGCATGAAAAATTTTTTTATGACCACATCCACCATGAGCTTAAGACCCTTTGTAAGTATGGCAAGTGTGGGTAATGCGGTTGGTGCTTTGCAGATGGGACAGGTGTATTTTCAGAAGGGATTATATGTACTCGGGATCCTGTCTGCATGGAAATGTATTCCACGTACCCAATCATCTGAAAGTCTCTCAAAAAGCCCCCTTTTTTCTTACCTTTCTTCCTTCTACAATAGTCTCATGGGTTGTACTGTGAGTTGACTGTACTGAAATATTTTTCAGAAAGAGAGGACACTGAAAGTGGAGCTAAAATCTTCTTAGATGTAAACATACACACAAGGTTTGTTATAACCAAAGAGAACTGCATGACAAATAAAGAGCTCTGGACTAAACTCCCAAGATGAGTGAAAGCGTTGGCTGAGCAGAGATGGATTTGGAAGGGTCTCTCCTATTCACTCACTCCTCAGCCCCTTCCTCCTGAGAGAGCTTGTACTGACCATGTTGAAGGTTTCCGTAGTGCAAATCCAAGGCTGTGGCCAATTGGCCTTGTTGGGACATTGATATTCCCCATTTTATCCTTTGGATTCAGACTTTAAATCATTTATATGTTGTGTCGCTGTGAAAAATCATCTGATTTTAACTCGGGAATATTACAAAGGAAGAAATTACTAGGTGCCAATAAATGAGAGTGATTTCTTTTTAGCTGTGCACAAGAATGTTGCACCCACTGATACTACCCAAGAGGCTGAATGCCATATTATCATGTTGACTCTGGGAATGAGGAACGCTATGCCCATAACAGTATGCGTAATTTTTTAGATGTAATGACTATCTCAACAAAAATCTCTCTTGTCTTCATCTTCATAAATATTTTCTTTGTTCTTTTTATTTTCAGTTGAACTAATTTGAAAAAGATAAATTTGTGTCCAATTAGATTCAAGCTTTTTTTAATAGCATCAATTAGACTCTCTCCTTCTGGTTATGGTTATGAGTATATGTTATGATATTGTTATGTGACCTGCCTACATACGGGCAAAGCTGGACTCACTTTTAGACAAGTACGTAAACATGTCTCCATTTCTTTTCTCTCTTAATCAATAAAAATATTATTCAATAGGCTCAGTTTCCTACATATTATAATGTTTTTGAATGTTTTGATGAACTGTTGTCTTTTTTCTTTCCCACCTTTACTTTGTTGGCTTTGACGGGGATTAATTAAAACCTGGCTATTATTTCTGTTACAGTCTTTGCACAAAGCTCATTTGACTGAGGACATTTATAGCTCCTCAAACTCCATCAGTGTGTAAAACAAACAAAGATACAAACAAAAACTCCTATGTGTTCATTTGTAAATATGACACCACTGTAAAAGCTAAATGTACACGTCATTACTAATAGAAACTTCTTATTTTTTGTGATTAAAAAACCCATAACATAAAACTTACCATCTTAACCATTTTTAAGTGCACGGTTCTGTTTGACAGAAACCTTTTAAATTTTATTTTATTTAAAGACTTTTGGTGCAAGTTTTTAGACAGGCAAAAAACTTTAAAGAGTAATATATAAAAACCTCCATGTCCACCACTCAAGCTAAGAAATAAATGTTGGAAATAGGATTGAATTTTTACCTGTAAACCCCTCCTAGGTCCTCGTCACTCCCTTCTCCCCAGCTACAAAGGTCACTGGGGTCTTGAATTTGGTGATCATCATTCCTTTGCCTGTTTTTACACTTATTGTACATGTGAATCCCACACTTCTCAATCCAGATGCCTCCTTGGTGTCCATTGTGATGCTTGGTTATGTGAGAGATATTAAAATGCAGTAATTCTTAAGTTTGAATGAATATTGCCCACATACCACCCCATCTCTCCCGACCTTTTGGAATCACATCACTGCTGACTCCATTATGCAAACTTACAAAATGAAGTACAGCAAAGGCAAATGAATTATCCTGGGTCACAAGACAGCTTGGTTGCAGGACGCAAAAGAAAACACAGTGTGGAGGGCACCCACCCTTGCCTACCACTAGGCTATGATGCTGTTGTGCTCTAGAGCTACATAATATATTTATAAGTGCTCCACAATATGTAATAAATCATTATGTATTGATTTAAACAGTGCCATTTGCAAACCTCCAAGCGCAGTGCTGTATTACACACATAAAGGAATCACATCACTTTGCCGGCCACGGACAGGCAGGAGCAGCTCAGTTAGGGGCCCTGGTTCTTCAAATGGTGTCAGCAGAACTCTCCAGTAAGCTGACAACCAGAAAGGGGAGTGAGGCGCATCGACTCCTCAAAGCGGCAAGCCCTGGCTAATTGCTGAGGGAATATGTGTTATAGTATATCTTAGATTCTTAACGGTTGGGATGTAGAGAAAATCTTTTACTTGTATAAATCAGTGTTTTCATTAGAGGTCCGTTGTGTCTGAAACTTCCCAGGTATAATGTACATTGGCTACTGGGAATGAAAGACAGCTTTGAACAATGCAGTGAAGGCAAGTAAATGGGGAAAATCCACAGACTCCTATATGCAGCCATCAGTGACAGGCACTTGTCAGTTTCATGAAAATGTCTCCAGAGTCAAAAGAAAGTCAAATGCTCAGGGCTTGAGATTTTTAAAACTCACTGTAAAGGCAGTGGTGTGCTGGAGCCAGTTTTACCAGCTTTGCAAGAGCCAGTCATTATAGAGTCAGGAAACTTTAAAGCAGGTTCTTAAACTGGTGATAGCTTAAAATGGACTGTGGTAGCAGCATTTACACCACGGAAATCGGCAAACACTACAAATCAGGGCTCTTCCCCTAGAGAGCACATTCACCCTGCATTCCATGGCTTCTACATATCCTTTGAAGGGTAGAGTTAGCATTTTAATTTGTACTGAATTCTGAAAAGAGTCTTTTGAACAGCCCGTGGGTTCACTCACAGATAGTTGAATGGAAAAACATCATTGTACCTGACAGGTAAATAATGTGAGGTGATGTCTAGCATGTTCTCCTGGTTGAGTGGTAAACTCACATTTTCCCAAAGTGTGACACAGGAAATGGCTAGCATGGAAATAGCTACTTCTAAAGAAATAAAATAAATGTATAATGAGTGTTTTCACCCACACTCAGTCGGGCTCAATAAAACACTACTTGCCTTTATTTTGGAAATCTGAAAGGGCAAGCCATGTCAACACACTGAAGAGTTACAGAATTACTTCTGTTCCCAAGAAAGTCATCTGTTCCTCAAAATCCCATCACCCCGAAGTGCCTTAAGGAGAAAAACAGCACAAATGTATATATGTTTAGTGAATATGCCCAGTTCTACTTTTCAAATGGTAACTATAATTTAATTACTTATGGATGGCTCTTCCAGAATGATCACTGTTAAAGTGGAACCTTCACATCTTCTGATTAAAAAGAATACTTTCTATTTGATGTTAACATTTTACATGGAAATTATCCAAGGTAATTGCTCCAACTCCCTGCCAAATCAAGCACAACTTGTTACTCATTTTCTTAATTTTACTTTCTTTCTAATTTTAGTTTCATTAATGTCTGAGGCTACAGAACTCAACGCCATACTAAGTGTGAAGATTTTCATAGTTAGAAGAAATGAGATCGAACTTGGAATTTCCATCACGAAGTGTCTCGCCTTTGGGCATGTGTGCACAGGCAGCTGGAAACCGATCATCACTTATTGATCAGATTTTTCCTATACTTAGAAGACAGCTTGCAATGAAATTACATGTTTGGGTAGCATCACAGGAATCCATTGTGATCAACCCATTAGCAACAGGCACCTAAGCCCAAGAGAGTTCATTCCAAGGTGGATGTGTGTGAGAGGATAGTTACATAATAACAGTTTATTGAGCATCTACTATGCACAAGACACCTTTCATGCATTCTCTCTAACCCTCACAACATTACTGCAAGACATTACTACTTAATCCCATTTTATAGATAGGGAAACTAAGGCTCAAAGAAGGTAGGGGATCACACAGAAAGTATAGTAGACAGAATCCAGACACATTCTGGCTAGCCTCTTTTCACTACATCCCCTGTCTCCACACAATGCTATCTTGATTAGACCACATAACAATATTCTTTCATCTATGCCTACTTTCTATAAATACTCATGTTTCTAATATTGTAAAAATTCAAATCATTAAAAGTTTAGGTTACTAGAATAAATTTCCTTTTTTTTTTTTTTACCCAAATCACTTTCTTATGGAATAAATTTCTTTAAAACTCCATTATAATCTTAGAGCAATTTGAAAATAGGGGCTCTCACATTACTAGTGAAATTATGAAATTATGGATTATGAACTGCTATCCCGTTATTCTAACTTCAATTGCTAATACTAACAGTAGAAAAAGTCATGAATTTTAGACTTTAGATATGAGATATTCATATAGAAATTGAAATATGGCTTGCTATAAGCTTACTTTAAAAATAAATTTATTAATTATTTTGGGAGCAAAAGATTACTCCATAGCTAGAATATGTCATTTGGCTATTTTTGCAAATTTGCATTATAATAATGTTAATGTCTTTCACTTTTAACCACAAAAAGCGAGTTGATCAAATGTTATTTATCCTGTTTGACAAATGAGGAGGTTGAGGGGAGGTGGGTAAGAAAGTAGCAGTGCTAGAATTATTAACAGAATCCAACTTGTATGATTCCCACCTAGTGCACTTTCTCTACCATGCCAAACAGAACAGTGGACTTATAAAAATTTGAAAAGTGAAAATATAAGAGACAGGTGCTCAGCACTTCCAGAAAAAGAATAAAGATTTCCAGCTCAAAATGTAACATGCACAGTTAAGAATGCAAATGGCACCTTTAATAGATAGGTATGTTTTGATTGGAGGAGAGAAAGTTAAGCAAAATCTTATGCCTGACACGTGTTGGTACCAAGTGTCTGGTGAATGAAAGAAGACTAGGAAAAGTTGCAACAGAAATAAAAAGGCCCAGAGGTCTTAAACCTGTGTTTCAAATTCATTTAGGGCTTATTCTATGTGTTGCTATACATATGCTGCTATGACATTAACAAAGCCCCTGGCTAGCTGGGTTAACTTTTTTGAATGTATCTGGTGGGAAACAACCCTCCTTCTCTCCAGTTGGCCCTTTTCCCAAGAATGCAGTTACAGTCTCCTGCATTATTTTTTGTATAGTCTCTACCACATTCTGAAAGGACAGCATTAGTAGTGTTCTCCTAGATTGGCCTGTAGTCACGACAGTGATTTTCAATAAAAACTACCTGGCACATGCTAAGTACATTTGTTAAAAGATATATATTGTTTTACAGGTTAATTTGCCAGGAGGTACAAACCTGCTTTTCTTACTAATTGAAAAAAAAAATAGCAAAAACAAAATCATGTCCTCCAGCAATGAGCTGTCTTTACATTTCCATTCTCCCTTTTGCTACCACTGCCAACTCTGGATAGCTGCCATTCCTGAAAATAACCTGTAAAGGGGTTTTGTTACCATTAATCCCAGTACTTTGCTTTTCTAGGGCACAGACCAGTACCATCTTTATGTGAACCAAGTAAACACACCAGAAAACTTCAGTCCAATATGCCAACATCCAATAGTCAAAGACAATTAAAATCACCATTTGTTTTCTCTTTTTAAAAAAAGATAATTGAATTTGAGATCTAAAGAGCCATCTGCTACCAAATGTGTTTACCAGTATAGGTGAGCACATACTCAAGTTTGGAAAAAAATTGGCGATATTCTTTTCCTTTGATATTAAGAAATATGTGTTCCTGGGCTGGTGCAGCAGTTCATGCCTGTGATCCTAGCACTCTGAGAGGCTGAGGCAGGAGAATTGCTTGAGCTCAGGAGTTCAAGACCAGCCTAAGAAAGAGTGAGACCCCTGTCTCCACCAAAAATAGAAAAATGAGCCAGGCTTGGTGGCAGCCACTTGTAGTCCCAGCTACTCAGAAGGCTGAGGCAGGGGGATCACTGGAGCCTAGGAATTTGAGGTCACAGTAAGCTATGATGATGCCACTGCACTCTACCTGGGATGACAGAGTAAGGCTGTCTCAAAAAAAAAGAAAAAAAAAGAAATGTGTATTTCAGAAATTTCTGATTTATTCTGATTTATTTTATATCATTGAAGAAAATAACCTTCTAGTGATTTGTTTCCTCCTAATAGTAACATTAATTTGCTAAGGGAAAAAAATGTGCTAGACTAATTCTTAGTAGCCTGGTGTTTTGATGTTTTAGTGTTCCACTTGAAGGATTTTAGACTATCTGGATCTACATGATTGAAGCGGCTTGACTGTGTCCTGGCAGAAGCAATCAGTTCAGGCAGCTAAATGATGTGTAAATGGAAATGGCCACACAATTGATTTGACCAAGGCAATCAGTATTGCTTATGAAGACAGCAAAAAACAAGCAGATGAGCTGGGCTACGGGCCCACTCAGTGGCTGCAAGAAGATACAATTTACAAAGAAAGTGTAAGACAGAGAATCTTTTTCTAGAGAATCTGGGTTTCTAGGTGTACCTGAAATGCCCAAGTCAGCATCTGGCGCAGAGAGGGTGTTTAACAATTGTTACTCTTTTCCATTTCTTCATTTCGGTCACAGGATTTTTCAAATATTTAAGTGGATTATGCTTTTTCAGTATCAAGTACAACCTCATCGTCAGATACGCGGGGTTAGGGGTGTGTACACAACTAACCAGTAAGAACAGAGGTGAGTGGGAAGCAAAGAAAGTTACCTACTGGTTTTTCACATTCCGTGTGACGTGGCCACCAGTCAGCATGTTTTAAAAGGGAATGGTTATTTAGGTAGTTTTCAACTAACAGTTTCTTCTATAACGCGTCACTGTACCTGATATTGTCCTAAGTATTTCTAGTAATTATCTACATGATTAGCTCATTACTCTTGAAACTATTATAATTTTGATAATCTATATGAGGCAATAATGAAAAGGTAAATGATTTGTTGTAAACATAATTCACTCATTCACTCATTCCATCATTCACGTAATCATTCATTCATCAGAAAATGACTGATCAGCACTACAAAAGATATAAGAAGAAATAATAAGGCATGGTCTAGTCCTCAAAAAGGTTATGGTTTAGTGAGAGGATGGTGAAAAAAAGTCTCAGATGAAAAGACAAAACTACCCTTTCTGATGCGGAGTCAAATACATCCCAAGTGGGTTGAATACTCTCTAGTGGCTTGAAGGATGACCCACACGCTGTGGCATCTCCCAGGTCAGGAGCTGACAAACTGTTTCTGTAAAGATGGTAAATACTTTCGTCTTTGCAGGCCATGCAGTCTCTACTGCAACTTCTCCATTCTGCTGCCATAGACAATATGTCTATGAATGGGTGCAGCCGTGTTCCAATACAACTTTATTTGTGGACACTGAAGTTTGAATTCATGTACATTGTACACATTACAAAATATCATTCTTCTCCTGATGTTTTCAACCACTTAAAAATACAAAAACTATTCTTAGCTCGTGGGCCATACAAAAACAGGTGGAGGGCTGGATCTGACACACAGGCTGTAGTTTGCCAACCCCTGTCCTCAGTTTAAGGTATTTTGGTAGCTTTTTTTCTTTGGGAAATCTTGCTGGTGGCCAGGAATCACAGGCATTTCAACTGCCTGCTTTGTGTATAGTTCACTTTGGGCCACATATGTGAAGTAACCTCTATAATTTATGCCTTTCAGGGAAACCACTGTCGGCTTTCTGCACACCTACGAAAACCAGCCCCTTCCTCTCTGGTGGGTTGCGACTGCCTGATGTTTGTCATCCAGAAAAAATTATATTTAGATTCCAAAAGCAGAAAAATTTTACTGGTACATCAAAAGTATTCAAGACATAGCTTTAACTAGAAAGAGAGGAAAAGAAGAAAGACTTCAGAAAAGCACGGGCTTCCTTCTTTAACTAGAAAGAGAGGAAAAGAAGAAAGACTTCAGAAAAGCACGGGCTTCCTTTGTTTTATTTTATTTTGTTTTTTAAAATAAAAGGATCTTCAAGTATATTATGGAAACTCACAGTAATATTTCAGAAATTCTTGATAATCAAATATTTAATAGCACATTTGCAAAGCTATCATCTTATTATTCCTCTTATACCTAAAGAGGTCCAGCATTTAGGGCAATACAGCTTGGTCATTGCTCTCACACCCGTGTTCTTGCTTGTGAATTGAGTTGGACACTCCTTTTGTTAAGGTTACATCCCATTGTACTTCTACCTCCTCTTCAAATGAAAGACCATCACGAGAAATTGCACATTTTGATACTAATAGGTGGTCCTTTTCAACATAAATTCTAAGTGATCTAGCTATGGTTTACCTTACCACTGAGAAGTACAGTCTCTACACCCTCCCAGGCCCTCTCACCAGGTATAAATCTAATTATCTGCATTTAATTTATTTTGCCTTAAAAAATAACAAACTTCCCACTTGCCACAGAAATTTAAAATATCACTCCCAGCACTAAGATTTTCATAAGATTTCACCTAGATCTGCTATGTCCAATACAGTAGCTGCTAGCTACATGTGACTATTTTTAAATTCAAAATGAGTAAAACTAAATAAAATTAAAAATTCAATCTCTCAGTTGCACTAGCCACATTTCCATTACTGCTGAAAGTTCTACTGGACCATGCTGACCTAGATTAAACAAATAAGAAGATAACACAGTTATGAATGTCAATCTTGATTTCTTTATACCAGATAAGAATTATCCTGACCAATTTGGCTCTTTATCTCTCCAGAATAAAGTTACAGATTTTTGGAATTATAAGTACTAGCAATTAATGTCTTAGCATTAGAAATCAGTGCCCTCTAGTAATAGGCTGAGACATTTTTCACTTTAAGTCTTCTGTCTTCCATGTTTAGGACCAGAAATTAGCAAAGTAGTTTTAATCACACCACCTATGTTAAACATACGCTATTGTAGGGAGGTATCCAGCATCCACTCTATCTTCCTCTTTTGGAGGGAATTTCTGTTGAGTAAGGTCTTAGTAGAGCACATGACGCAGGCTTGGCCAATTGGATGCTCCACCCTAGTCTATGATTCTGGGACAAGTGAGGCCAAGAAAGGGAAGACTGAGCCATCTGGTGCCATCTTTTTGATGATGTCCAGTAGTGATGGTGGGCGGTGGCCAGTGGCAGCAGCCTTGGTATCCTGGCCAGACTATTTCTGCTGCAAGCTTTGTAGGCCATCTGGAGCTACTGTGATCTCTGCTTGCTTTATAGAGTTGATTCACTTCAGCCTCTGGCTAGTTCTGGGAGTGCAATATCCTTTGAATAAATACCCTTTTCCTGCTTAAAAACCACCACTGATGTAGGCCAGATGCAGTGGTTCACATCTGTAATCTCAGTGCTTTGGGAGGCCAAGGCAGGAGGATTGCTTGAGGCCACGAGTTCAAAACCAGCCTGGGCAACATAACAAGACCCTGTCTTTACAAAAAATCAAAAAAACTAGCCAGGTGTAGTGGTGTGTGCCTGTAGTTCCAGCTACTCAGGAGACTGAGGCAGGAGAATCACTTGAACCCAGGAGTTGGAGGCTGCAGTGAGCTATGATGGTGCCACTGCACTCCAGCCTAGGGGACAGAGCAAGACCCTATCTTAAAAAAATAAATAAATAAAACAACCCTCCACTGATGTGTCACCCATGTTACATTCAATGTTATTTCCACATTCTGTAAATGACTTTTACAGGTTAATCTAGTTTTTACCTAATGAAATAAACCCAGATGCAAACAATTTTGTTTGTGTTGCTGTTGTTGTATGAAAAGCTACTTTTTAGAAAATTTACAATTTACCATTAATTACAAAATAAATAATGGTAGCAGCACAATTTTAAAAACTCTTGTCCTGCGAAAGGATTATTTCAATCCATAAGCAAAGAAGACATAAGATAAAGAGCAAAAACACATTTCAAATTCTTTATGGTATTTCCAAACTGTCTTTTGGGTTTCCAAAGAATTTTGGTCAAAATGCTTTCCATTCTAAAAGATTTCTCTCTTCTAAGTTTAAAAGCTTTGTTTTCTGTTATCCTTTTGAATACTATCATGGTGACTGGCTCTATCTCTCTTCCAAACACATGAAATAATTCTGCTCAGACGATGACCTTTTACACTGTTAGCATAGTCAGTGCTGAGATGGTGCAAGTGGGAATGGCTTCAAAAGATAAAGTATGTACCGACTCAAATGAGTTCCTTCAAAATATTTAAGGAGATGACAGCACCAGTCCTTCATAGAAAGGTGTGACTGATGTTTCTCTTTTCCTCTTTCTATTGGTTTTCTTGGGATCTCTGGACTGATAAATTGCCCATGAAAAAACAAGGTTGGGAAGATTTCTTATTGAAAAAGGAATTTCAGGTTTTCCTAACTTCTTGGCTCCTGGTCAGGGTTCTCCAGAGAAACAGAACCAGTGGGATATATAGAGATAAACAGAAAGATTTACTATGAGGGATAGGCTTACATGATTATGAAGGCTGAGAAGACCCATGACCTGCTGTTTGCAAGCTAGAGGCCTAGGAAAGCTGGTGGTGTAGTTCCAGTCCAAACCTGAAGGCCCGAGAATCAGGGGAGCCAATAGTGTAAGTCACAGTCCAAGTTTGAAAGCCAGAGAACCAGGGGCACTAATGTCCAAGGGCAGGAGAAGATGATGTCCCAGTGCAAACAGACAGCAAATTTGCCCTTCCCCTGCCTTTTTGTTCTATTCAGGCCCTCAACAGATTGATGATTCCCACCCACATTGGCGAGTGTGATCTTTACTCAGTCTACTGTCTCAAATGCTAATTTCTATTGGAAATACACTCATACACCCAGAAATGATACTTTACCAGCTAACCAGGCATCCCTTAGTCCAGTTAAGTTGATATAAAATTAACCCTCACACTGGCAACACTATTTTCCTCTAAATAGTAGAAGCCTTGTTTGTGTGTCAACCTACTTCCTGGTACATATTAGCAACCTAGAAGCACTGATCATAGGCCATTTCAGTTCTTTCTCTGATCATTAAGAAAAACAGGCCAGGCGTGGTGGCTCACACCTGTAATCCTAGCACTCTGGGAGATCGAGGCAGGAGGACCGCTCAAGGTCAGGAAATCGAAACCAGCCTGAGCAAAAGCAAGACCCCATCTCTACTAAAAACAGAAAGAAATTAATTGGCTAACTAAAAATACGTAAAAAAAATTAGCCGGGCATGGTGGCGCGTGCCTGTAGTCCCAGCTACTCGGGAGGCTGAGGCAGAAGGATTGCTTGAGCCCAGGAGTTTGAGGTTGCTGTGAGCTAGGCTGACGCCATAGCACTCTAGCCCAGGCAACAAAGTGAGATTCTGTCTCATAAAAAAAAAAAAGAAAAACAAAAACAAAAATCTCCAAATAATAACACAATCATAACAAATGGATAAATATGCTCTCTCTTCCACCCAATTTCTATATTTTATAATAAACATAAGCTCAGGCACTTACAAGAGTCCTGTGTATGCATAACACAGGTTCTGGGATCCAAAAAATCACCCTGTTGGGCACAGTATCATACCACGCTAACACCCAGCTCTATCCAAAACCCACAAGCAAAGCAGCCACTTCACCAGTTTTTTCAAAAAGGAGGTAAAATCGTCATTAATGGAACAACTGTAGTTTTATGCCAGTATCCAGGGAAATCACATTTTCAGTCTGAAATCTTCTCCCTCATGAAGATTCAAAGGTAATTAGGATTTTTTCACAGTAGTAATTATAATATTAAGGGACCCACAGTCTGTAGGATAAGATGAGAAAATTATTCTCAAAGCTGCTCTCTTTCCATGACTTCGAGTCCTTCTAGGCTTATTTTTATTACTCATCTGAAAGCTGGGCTAAAACCTAGTCATATGACTCAAAGGGGTAGCAATTAGGGAGAGCAGAACTTGATCTGGATCTTTCTATCTTGAAAATGGCACTGGAGATCTTCCATCCAAAAACAGAGCATTGGCCAAGAACTGCTGAAAGAGTTTCCATCCAAGTCTCTTCAAGTGCCTCTGCTCTAAAAAGCATGGGCATTAACTGGATTTTGTGTGCTAAATATAACTGGTCATCATTGTTCCTCTAGAGCAATTTTCTAGATTTCTCTAGAGAAGCAATCTAGAAAAACTGGTGGAAAGTGGTGTTGGTGGGATGACAAACTAGATTTTTGAAAATTATTTAATTAAAAAAAAAAAACCCTCATGTTGAGGATCAGTAGGCACTTTTAATTTTAATAGATAAAAAATCTAGATGCAGGTAAATGAACTAAAATCCTTCTGGCTTTTATTTATCTTTCCTTTTTAACTGTCAGCAGTGTCTGTCAAAAAAATTTCAAATCAAAACATAATTTTTTAATTCCTTGGCCTCTACTCCCCCTCCAGGTTCATTCACAGATAATGTCCTTTGTTTCCTAGTTTTCAGTGGAGTGGAATGTTGGGGGCCTGAGAAAGGTTTATGTTTCTAGATAGAGCTGCATTTTTACCATAACAGGAATCAACTTCACTGATAGAGTCTGCTTCCCCCAACCCCAACCCCCGCTCAAAGTGGGTTCATCAGAATGCCTGAAATTCCCATTGGTGGGCTGAAAACACTTCCTCTGGTGCTATTCTGGAAAGCCTGGGGGAAAGGCACTCAGGGAAGGATTTGTACCTTTTCAAGAAAGGTGATGAGCCAAGGTGAGGCATACCCACCACCCGTAGGTTTATCCCAACACTCCACTGCATTATAGGGACTGCTCTCTTGTAGAGATTTGCCTCTAGCTCAAAGTAGTGGGGATGATGGCAGTAAAACCTGGTGCTTCTTGAATTCTTCCTCTGTGCTAGGCACTTTCCAGCTTCATTACACATATTATCTCATTTAATCTCACAACAACCTGTTGAAGTAGGTACTTCTATTATCTCTCTATTACAGATGAGCAAGCACATGATACAGAGGACTTAAATAACCTTTCTATGGTTACACGGCTTCATTTAACTTAGAGAGGACGTATGCCTTGGGGGGGAGGCGGGAATAGGGAAAGGATGGCCAAAGGGTTACTATGGGAATGGGGTGGACACTAAAAATGAATGGAAAATGAAACATTCCTCTCTAGCCCGTGTGGAATGGAAAAGGAGTGCCAAACACAAAAAGACACCTAGAAATTCGACCCATATGCTCCAGCTTTTCAGTGACCTTGGACAAATATGCTCTAAAATTAGCTGGAAGATTCCCTTTGGGAATTTGTGAGTGTTTTTAGAATTTCCCAGGAAGACTGGTTCCAGGGGCAGCTCTATGACTCTGCTGATGAACTCTTAGATATACTCACATTGTTATATAAATTGAGTGGGAGGAAAAATTCATATGGTCTAGAAGGTGCCACTGCAAGTCCTCAGGACCCGACAATTGAGAATTTAATCTTGAGAAAAAGGCTTTCTCATAAGGTCTCTAGAATTTGGGGGCCAGCCAAGTCTGTGTGTGTGTGTGTGTGTGTGTGTGTGTGTGTGTGTAAATACACCCTTCTTCTAGTCTTTTGTGGCATATCTTGAACAAAGCTGTATATACTCTGGGTCAAGGTTTAGGTATGTTATGCTCATCCACTTCAAAAAAAATGCTGGCTATTACATATGCATATTTACAACTGCTCCTATCTCTGCAGTGATTAGATACAAAATCTCACAAAGGACAGTTTAGTCAGCTGGGACTACAAATCTTTTTCTTAACAGAGCTGGGATGGGGCTAATGCACGGGCAATCGATTGGAATACTTTCAGCAGAAGGAGTGAAGTTCACATCTGAAGTACATGCAGGGGCCGTAGTAAGCATTGCCCCACTGCTGGGCAGCATGTTTATTCCTTGGCAGGTATTCACAGGCCGACTGGCAAATCCCATTAAAGCACTAACATGCAGAAAAGGCCTTTGTATGTGAAACAGCAAAATCAAGTTCAGCTTGAACTATTTAAAAAAAAAAATGAAGTAAAAATGAAGTTGGTAAATGCATGATTCTGTTGAACTAAATAGTTATGTTAGTATTAGTAACAGCTTCTCACTTTCTGGAGTTTTAATTATGTCTCTTGGGACTGGGAGAAGGGTGAGGGGTGGCACAGAGATTTTAACAGCTTATTTGGTTGCTGTCCCTACCTTTACTGCTGTTGAACTAAAAAAAATCTCCACAGGCGAAAATTCTTTGCATTGCAAATAAAATAGTTTTTCCCTGGTTTTTATCAGCATAGGTCCCACAAGGAACCAACAGCCGGTTTATGTCAATGAACAGACTTATTGTTTTCAGATTTATTTTTTTATAGAAAAAAAAAAAGCAGTTCATGTCGAACTTAAAACAAAGGCAACAAAGAACAATGAAGCTCTAATTTGGGGTTCCAGCACAATTGCTGGGTTGAATAAAGGCCATCTTGTACCCAGCTATTTGTCGGAGAACTCATTAATTTCAGGGCTCCTAGAACTTGCCCCACATTACGGCGTGCACACACAGGGACACACACACGCACGCACACACACACGCGTTTCTTTTTACCCCGTGGGAAGATGTGTTTGCTGGGTTTGTATTTCTGGTTTCCACGGTCCATCCACAAAAACGAATGGATGGGGACTGGGGGTCAGAGAAGCAGCATGTAGGGAATGAAAGAGAAATCCTGACGCACTTAGGATATTTTATCTGGGATAACAAGGAGGTGACAACACTCCTCACTGAGCTGGATTTATACAATCTCTTCTTATTTTAGTCTAACTCACCACTTCCTTTCTACTAGAGAAAATGATGTAGCTAGAAATGTGAGAGACCCAAAGCACATTTTGGATGTTTTTTTGTTTTCTTTTTTTTCCTCCAGAAGGAAATACTACACCTGCATGCCTACACCCTTGCCATGCCTGGGTACTTTCTGGCAGAGTGAAAGGAGTGTGGGTTGGAAGGCAATAGACCTTTGTGACTGTGGCCCACCACAAAGCTGCTAAGTGGGTGCTGGCAAATCACTAAGCTCCTTGGGGTCCAAGTTTCATCTAAACAATGGACTTTCCAGGGGGACTGTCTGGGTCCAGTAGTTCTTGACTCCATGTTTTCCCCTTTGAAATTGCAGCCCCCATCTTCCATAACCCAAAGATGGTCCCTTTGGCCATCAGCTGCCGGGGGCTCCTTTGTCATGACACACCAAACCCAGCTTCTGGATTTTCTGTTTCAAACTTATTAGCCATCAGGTCCTGCACTCTGGGAGACTCGTCTGGGACACGTGATCTCCGTGGGAGTATTGACTAACATTAATCTGAAGTTGCCAGGTTGTCAGCTCCCAGGAACCCTACATTTCTACTCCGAATTCTCGAGGTCAGAGCAAGGATAATGGAATGTAGGCTCTGACTTGATGCAGAGACGAAGGGGTAGTTTAGGTGATGTCTTTCAGGATGACTCTCCTCCATCATTTGGGGAAAGCCAATGTGCTGAAAGGGACCCTGCTGTGCCAAAGATTCCGAATTGAGATAAGAAGCAAAATGTGCTTGAGAAGAAAACTTAATTTTTAAAGTGCTGGCAATGAGGCTCTCAGGAAAACCAAACTAGATATTAAAACTCCTTCTCAGGGCCATGCCGCTGCAGTGACCAATGAACTGAAGGTGAAGAAATCATTTTCTCAGTACTCCGAGGAAGAGGGTCTTGCTCCGGGGAGCTGGGTAGGGATCACCAGCTTGAAGCACGGGAAGCATGAGCGTCGTGCATTCGCAAGACGTGTATAATTTTAAAATGCCGTCCTGTCACATTCCCAATTTCAAGGCTCATTTTCTTCCAGCATGTGGCCAGCTCATATTTTGTAATATATCCTCATTATGGAACTTACTGTGTGAAAACAACTTCCATAGTTCTTTCTTATGATCACCATAAAATATAAAAACGTCCTCAATCTCATTTTTCTTCATCTAATTTTTGTCGCAAGTGGTCATCTGCTAGAAATATTATAAAAGCAGCATTTTATCCTCATGGCAACATGAACAGCTAAGTCGCTAGAGTTTTGGTTAGTTGTTGTTGAAATTCTTATTTCTGCATTGCTGTTTTGTGAAAGACGTTGGGTAAGCTTTTCCCCAATATCTTGGTGGTTTTTGGTATTCTCTGAGTCCTTGCGTGATCAAAGTCGAAATACCGCAGAGGTGCTGTCACTGAGTTCATGTGGGAAAAACGGAAAACTTTCAAGCAACATCTGTGCAGTAAAGGTTGCCCATCATCACATATTTATGGTGTGAGTTTGGGTGGAGAATTAGGCTCCGCGGCTCAGGCTCTGGATTTATTTTTTATCTAGAACGTCGCCATTTGGGGCTGAGCTGAGAGTGCAGAGCATCCGAGGGAGGAGGGGAGGGAAACTGACTTGCGATGCTCTAGCACAGGTCATCACTGAGTCGACGTTTTCAACCAAATTCTTCCCAGACCTGAAGGCTGTGAGGCCAGAATACAGAGGAATGGGAAATACATTGGGATTATATTCCTCCTACACTGAGGGAATAACAGTCTTTTATGTCCAACTGATTTCATGCGTGTGTGCTGTCAAATTTTTGCAGAAAGGGGTTCATGGAAAACCACAAACACAACCAGTTGTGAGCTCCTGTGGTCTCAGGCAGGATTCGTGGCAGCTATTCCGACCCCACAGCCCTGCTGCCGGCTTCAGACTGCAATGCTTTTAAGTGTTGAAGGAACCTTGTTTACAACAAACTGTTGCCCGTCCCAATTCAATTTAGCGGGGAACTGGGTTCTCCTATGTAGCAGATAAAGCATGACTTTGGGACTCCTTGTGGTCGGTCTGCCCTTGGTGACCGTCAGATAAGGCTTTGTGAGATTTTTTAATGCTATTCAATGCCCTGCCCGCATTATTCAAGTTCCAGTGAGAAACCAAGGTAGCAAGAAATGATGCATACTTTGTTTTCAATGCACTCATGTATTATGAAAAGTTGAAATATGGATTCTTTTTTATTGAATTAGAATATATTGTTCAATGCACATTTTTGAGAAAAAAGTGTACTGCTGAGGTACAACAGAATAAGTACCACAAAAATCCATATTTCTGTTTCTTAGTTTCTTCTCTGTTGGAACACAAAAATTAAGCCTACCAAAATATATAATCCTTTTTCCAGAGCTAAGGAATGTCTGTTGATATTTTAGTTGATATTTTAGTACAGCATACTTGTTGTAAGGAATTTAGTTTTATCACATTCTGATTTGTTTTAAGAAGAGACCCATGCTTGCATCAGAATAGTGGACCTATTCTAGAAAATACTAAAAGGCAAACAATGATAAGACTAAAGCCAAGAAATTTACACCCCAGTTGAAAATTAGGAGAAATTGAAAGCATTAAGCTGAATCATAATTAGTCAAATAGTCTAGAGGAACAAATGCTATGAAGCATTCATGCAAAATATAGTATGAGGCTACCGGACCAGGTGTGGGCATTACACAGCTCAAGGTCAATACATTTCACTAAAATTTCTTTTTTAAAGTGTAGTCAAAATGTACTTCAAATGAGTAGATCTACTAATCTTCCCCTCATAAAATAAAAAATCAGGGCCAAACAAATGGATATAGATGTCTCACTGCTCTGGAATTTGGGAAGAAATATGCAAAGTATTCTCTACTTATGATCTAACCACCTTTCCGGAGGAGACAAAATGTCCAGGTTTTGTTCTCTGATTTGCTATGTGAGTTGAAAAAATCATTTGTAGACTAAGGTCTTAGGTTTTTCATGTATAAAATGAACTCATTGCTAAAGGCTATGTGGAATATAATATTAATTTCAAAGGTTGTAATAATATCAATTGCATTGGTGCATTCTCTAAGAGTAAGAAAGAATATGTACACCCTCCTAGCAACCAGCTCTCACTGTGTCTGTGTGTGTGTGTGGTGTCTACTTTCTTTAAGACAGTAATTTGAATAAAGACTGGGACCAAGATTTTCTTAACCAACACTGTAGAGATTGTTACGTGTTATAGATTCTAAGTCCATATCTTTGCTGATAAACCTCACAAGAACCCCTGCATTTGGCATCCAAAAGCCCAGAAATTTGATAAGCATTGGAAAAACCTAGAAAAAAACATTAATTAAACATTATAAATCAGTGTTTAAGCCCAGGAATGAGTCCCTGTGGCTAATGAGGCTAATAATGAAGACTGCAAAAGATGCATATTAAGTTGCCAAAAAAGATGTCAAGCTATAATTTGGTAAGACCACGCAGTCTGATGCACTGAGCCACCCGAATTCCTTTTCATTCACAGACCTCGTCTAGTCTTTCTTGGCCAAACTATTCACCAAGCATTGTTGGAAAAACACAGAGACACAGTAAAATAAAAATTGTAAATATTTTGCACTTAAGCCAATATTTTATGTTTAAACATAAGTTCTTAGTAATTGGTTGACTTATAGAACTAGAATGATTCATATCATCTACACAACACCCTCCATTCACAGACTAAGCAATGCAAGTTCTTCCCCATCACAAGGTCTCATCCCATTGTGCCTTCCGTGCAAATGTTTTTCCCTCTGCGTCCTGTCATGGACAGCTCGTTCTGGTCCTTGAGGTCTCATCTGAAATGTCACTTTTCAGATAAGCTTTTCCTAGCTAGCCCATCTAAGTCATCTCTCTCTCCCCACCTTTGCCTTTCTCCATTCACTCTCCACTTTAGCATCCTACTTGCTTCCTTCCTATAGACAGGCATCACAGATTATAATTATATATGTAAGTCTTTTATACTTGTTTATTTTCAGCCTTCCTCACTAATCTGTTAGCATCTTGAGAACAAACTACTATAGTGAGCTCTACACAGGAAGCCTAGCAAACAACAACCTCTCAAGAACTGTCTCTTGAGTGGATGAATAAATGAATGAATGCATAGAAATCAGAGGGCACTATTGAAGCTGGAGGTATTCTGAGCTAGGAAGCATCATGTGATCAAATTTTCACTGCAGAAAAATGGTTCTAGCTGCAGGAGTGAGAAGGCTGGATAAGAGAGATCATTTAGAAAACCAAGTAAAGAATGATGGGGGCCTGAACTAAGGCAAGTAGGGTAGGAATGAAGATGAAAGGACAAATGTGAGACTTTTCATGTAGACAAATAGTACACAGAACACAAACTTGCTTGTTGTAGGTTATGATTGAGAGGAAAAAGGATAGGATGACTAGGGTGATTAATTCATCCAGCAAATAATTGGGCATATTACAGGTAGGCATAATACCTGTTATCATGGTGTTTCTAGTCCAGGAGAGGGGACACCAAACAAATAATTATACCAATTATTTTATCATAGCAGAAGTAAGTGCTACACAAGAAAAAAAATGTCTGATATTATGGTGTGTGTCTTTGCTGAGGCAGGGACTGCAGGAGGAGGAGCAGATCTGGAGGAGGAGGAAGACGATAAAGCCATCAGTACCATGGTGTTGATAATCCTCGCCAATCCTTTCATAGGTGACGATAATCACATGTGAAAATGCTCTAAACACATTCCAGACATGCAAGTTATTACTCCTCCTCCTCTGTGTCCCTCACCCCTCCCATCCCCCAGCACAGAGCCTTGGACCTGGTCCCTCAATGGAGGGCACTCGTAAGTAGCACATGCATGGCTTCCGGCCACTGGCTCTGTGATCTTGCCCTTTATTTTCCTTTTTCATCAAATGAAGGGTATTGTGTAAATATATTTACTTATGAAAAAAGAAGATTAAATATGAAAATAAAAGAACAGCATATTAAACTTAAAAAAAAAGAAGAAATTGGAACAGATGGTCTCTAGGCTTCCTCCAGTTCTGCAATCCTATGATTTTGTTGCTCAATAACTATTTGTTGGTTTTATTTGATTCTTTTGGCATGCTCTGTTGACGAGTTGCTGGACATGCTTTGTTTATCTCTTCAGAAAGCTTGGCTCACAGGTCTGAACTACATGCCACAATGGCACAACTCGGGAGCACTTCGGAATCCTCAGGTGGCTGCCAAGAGTTTGGGAGGCACCATGTCAACTGGTGGATGCCAATCTGGCATGTGACCGTGCCCAGAAAACAGTTAAGAATGGACGAATTTTAAAAAATCAACAAGACCCAGTGCAGTAAAACAGTGAAATAGGTAGGTCTAAAGATAAAACCCTGAGCCAAAATACAGATATTTATACTATAACATTATCTTATATTAAGATGATGATGACAGATGGATGGACAGATACAGAGAAAGAAAGGACGAAGAAAGGATACTGTTGACTAAATTGAGGAATTTATGGTTTCAAAATGGCTAACACCCCTTGTTTCTGCAGCTTGTCAGCTGAGGCAGACATTCTAGTAACTTTTTCATGATGATAAAAAAAGATGGAGAGATTGTCAAGATTGTTCTACTGATTTAAGTACGCATTAAGTGCTTAATAGTGCCTGGCATAGTAAGTGGGCAATAAATGTTAGTTATTTCTGTATCACCACCACTATCACCTCCTCCAGAACTGTGGATACATCTTTTAAATGGAGAAGAAATTACTACAGAGTGGAATAAATGAGTGCAAGGTATAATAGAGAAATAATGTACCAAATCAAAAACCTATCAGCTGAATGTGTATATATCTGCAGTAAGATTTATTAGCAATATCAGCGGTCCTGTGGTAGGCACTCCAGGCAGGCTCACCTGACAGACATTCCAACACTTCTCTTGGTCTTCCTCTACTATAGAAGCTGAAAGATGAAGCGCTTGAATTCCCAGCTTCCCTACTTATTAGAAGTGTCATGTGACACATGCTGACAAAATGAAACACAGGCAAAAAAAATCCCTGGAATAAACAGACTCAAGAAAATTCCTTGATAATACCCGTGGGTTAGCAGCCCTGAGTTACCCACCTCCAAATTTCTTGCTACATGTGAACAGTAAACCTCTTTGCTGTTTTTTGTTTCCTTACTTGTAAGCAAATGCATTCCTAAAGGATACAGTGCTCCGAAGCCATGAATGTTTCCTTGAAAAGGAAGTAGCCATATGTATAAAACATAAAAAAAAAATGAAAATATAAAATTAGAGGAACACATCAGAGATACACATGAAATTCCTCTAAGAGTTCAGAAAGGATGGTGAACCAGAGCTAGAAGGTCAGGGAAGAAGGCAAAGCTTTGAAAAGCGGGTAGGTACGATTTCTGTCTAAGAAAGAAAGAAGCAGCACATAGCTGAAGCTCTAGTCGTGAGGCATCAAGGAGAACCAGTTTGACCACTGAGGCAATAAGGTAAGATACATGGGGTGGGGGGGCTGGCAAGGCCCTTAGAAGTCAGGCAATGGAGAAATTGAGGCCATCTAAGGCTTTTGAGCAGTGAATGGCATGATGAAAATGGAGTTTCATGATGGATAGCGCATCATAATTTTTAAATAAACCTTTTCAAAATTATGTAACAATATACATTTAAAAATAATTTTCATCAAGGAAAGAGTGAAACATATGGGAATTTATGGACATGTTTTGTCCTTCCCATTAAAAGAAATATCAGTTGAATTTAATTTATGAGCATGCATTCATCTGTTCTACTGGTCTGAAAGAGAAATGACATGATTAAAGCTTAGGGTAAAAATGATTTTTTTAAAAAAGAAATTCCTTTTGTAGCCAAGAGATGCCAGTCGCTGTTCAGGGAGAGGCTGAATGGGTAGATTAAAGCTCAAACAAAATTTGTGTGGAAATTTGTCTGCCATTTTACAAGGCTATAATGGGAAACATTAAGCCCACACTTATAAGACACTGTCAACTTCTGAGAAAAAGATGAGGCTCAAAATTGTTGTCAATTACCTTCATTTTACTTTTCATTCTGGGAATCTTAACTGATCAGATAGACAGCCAAGAAGACAGGCTAAAGTTTCAGACACATCAATTTTCTTTTCACTCTTTTGTTTAAGAGGCAGACTCCTGGCTAGAGATAACAGTGATTTAGTGATTGGTTCTCATTTTATAGGCAGCACAAATTCGGTGCTGCCCAGTAACTGGAGACAGGCTAGATCATTATCTTTTAGATTTGAAGATGTATGACCAGGAGGACCCAAAGAGGGCCAGGGGCCACTACCTCTGTCTTTATTACTTTGGAGACATTCACGAAACCCACACGCTCACAGCTGTCCTTCCCGGCTCCCCCATCACCAATCCCCACCACCACTACTGCTGCCACTGCTGGTGCCAGAGCCTACCGTACACAAGGTGATCAGCTAATCGAAAGGATGGCCAGTAGGTTCAGGATTCATCGTTCTCAGCCTGGCCTGACCACTGTATGAGCACCTTGCACAGGGTAGAGACAGTATCATAGACAAAAGGGACACTTTCTTTACTTCCTCTTTGGGTTTCTTAAGAGTATTTTTCTAGGTATGAGATGTAGACAGAAGCAGAGGTAACTGCTCATAATCCAAGAGTTCAGGCTGAGAGAATATTCCTGGTGTTTGATTTTCTACATTTCTTTTCTTGAAACACACACACACACACACACACACACACACACACACCACACACACACAGAGGAATGACTGAATCCTTGGGTTAAACGGATTAGCTTCTCATTTGTGGGAAATAATTTTGTTGTAAAAGCGTTTTGTTGGCCTTGTTTTGATATCACCAATATTTCCTTTGGAATAACAACATGTTCTATAGAATATCAATGTAGTGGGTAAAAGCACAGATTCTAGAGCTAGACAGTCTAAGTTTGAAGTCCACTTCTGGCATTTATTAGTGTGTGACTGTAGGCAAATTATTTTACGTCTCTGTGCCTTGGTTTACTAATCTGTAAATAGGAATCATTCTAGTGCTTACTTCATGTGTTTAGAATAAGGATTAGGTGAATTAATATGTTTAGAGTGCTTGAAGGAGTACCTGGGACATGATGAGACCTATGGAAGCTTTAGCTCTTTGTTGTAACTTGATCTGTTGAAACAGTCATCATTCAGCCACTGAGTACCCGTTATACAACGGACACTCTGCTATAAACTGAGGACACGGGGTCAACAGGACAGATGACAGCCTTGAACTTATGGTGCTTATGTTGCAGTGGAAGAGGTAGATGATAAACAAAAAAATAAATACACAACATCATTTCAGACAATGATAAATGCTGCGAGGAAAATGACAACGGGTGATGTCACGGAGGGTGGCTGAGATCAGGGGCTGGGTAACCTTCAGCGGGTGGGCGGAAAATCCTCTCTTGACACGGGAGCTGAGACCGCAATGACATCTCCTATGAGAAACACTAAACAGCAGCAAGTTGCAGGGTTCTTCCTTCTCCCAGGACCCCACTGCAGTCGGCTCTTGCTGCGTTAGCACTACATAGTCTCTTTACAGACCACTGATATTTTTAATGATGGCGAACAAAACACTTAAAGACCAAAACACTTGAAAGGAAAATGTCTTCCCTGCAGACAGTCACTCCCAAATGAAGGAACCAACAGGGAGAGAGGGAGAGAAGAATCAGAAAGGGACCCTTGCTGCTCCTTTTCCCACATCTCTTCCTAGCCCTAGCCGGGCCGTTCAGACTTCAGACACCCATGTCCTGTCATCAGTCAACTTCAGGAAATTTTTCGAAATTGTTGCCCAATCTGCAAGGACAGGAGGCAGAGGAAATGGAAAAGTGAGAGAGAGAGGAAGTTCTGCTCCTTGGTAGATGTTGGAAATCATGGAAAACATTGCTGCTTATGTTTGTTCAGTACAGACACCTAAAATTTTGGTGTGGGGGATAAAGGCTGTTATCTTGTAGAAATGGAACAAACTTCACCGGGTTGGAATGTTAATGTTGACGCTTGTGTGAAGAATATGGTCTGTGCTGTGCTTTGCGAGGGGCCAGTGCTATTTTTCTTTGGCAATAGAGGTTTCTTACAAGGGTTTAGTCCATTTTAGTTTACCAAGTGCCCTTGTACACGTACACGATATATTTTCATATAATCCTGTTTCCCAGTTTAGAACCTTTAAAGATGCCATGCCTATCCCTGGAATTCTCCCCGCTCTTCACTTGACAGATGTTTCCTCATCCTTGGAACACGTGCTTCTCAGAGAGACCATCCCTGGCCACCTTGTCTAAGCAGGCACTTCCCCCAAGGCTGAGATCTTTCATTTCCTTCAGAATTCTTATCCCCATTGGTAACTGTGCATATATTTGCTTATTTCTTTTCATCTAGCTTCCTCACTTGACTGCAAGCTCCACAAAAAGGCAGCAGCACCTATGTCTATTTCATCTATAATGCAAACCCAAAGCTTTGCCAAGTGTTTGGCATGTACAAGATGCTCAAATGTTGAATAAAAGGAATAACGCCACAAACCTGGGAGGTTCACATTTTTACAAATGAGAAACTAAATCTCAAGGGATTGAGTGCTTTGCTCAGGGTCATACAGCCGGTATCTGGCAGAGCTGGTGCCCTAACTCAGGGATGCTGATGCTTGGTTTTTAAGGCTCTTTCTACTACTACACACCACACACAGGGCAACTCACAAATAGCTGTCAAGGGCGCTAAAGAGCATCCCAGGTATTTCAGGTATCATTATGGGAGGCAGATTGAAATAGACAATGATAAGGGATCATATCCCTGAAATCCTTATCACAGAGGAGAAGAATCAGTGGTTCTGCCCAAGATACACTCAGGGCAGGTCAGAGTTGGAAAGTTTCCACGTGTCTCTGAGTCCCACTGGTGGACTGTGTGCTGGTTAGACCTCTGAGATCTAACCCCAGCCTATCCACATACTAACTCTGCGTAAGTTACTTATGTTTCTGCCTAGTTTCCTCATCTTTAACATAGGTGTGACACTCATACATACCTCATGGTGTTGAGATCATACATACTCTGCCTAGAATACAAGGGAGGTATTCAATAAACAAATGTTGAATAAATACTGAAAGGATACATAAACATATCTCTTCTGTGTGCAAAAAGTCACTCTCTTAGCTAGCATGGTGGTGATCAAGGTGAAAAATGGTTGCAAATATATTTGAAAATTTTTGAGGCCCTTATCCACATGACTGTCATTGTCCTTTTCTATGAAAATCTACTGTATCAGAATGATCGTAATTCCCAAGCTGTAAACCAAAATGTTTATGCATTGCCTGTTTTACTTCATCATGCATCCCTATATTGCTATAGTTTTGAGCAGCTACATTTTTTTTCAAACTTTTTCAGCTGCCACACACCCAGCATGATGCCTTAAGATGCAATATGTCAGGTGAAAATGAAAAACACATGTTTTTTTCGGCAGTTGGTTTCAAGTATTCATGGGTTTCCAAAAAACATAGATTTGAGAATAAGATTTTTCAAATAGACTAGACCGAGATGTAGATTGCCCATTGTTCCTGAAGTTGCTATTAGGAAGAGGTAATGAATCAGCTGGTATTAAAAGTGAGCAAAGTTTGTCACTTTCACAGATTGAGTGGTACTAGAGAATCATGACAAATGAAAAGAAACTTTACCTAACTGAGATTTTTGTCTGAAAAAGAAAAAATTCAAGAGAAACAAGACAGCCATCATTTGAGAGAAAGGATAAATGGGTTTAGTGTTATGTCAGGTTAATAGAACTAAATCCTATGGGTAGAAATCCCAGAAAAACATAATTGGTTCCATCGAGGCAGTACTTTCTAACAGTGCAAGCTATCCAAGTAGCCATCACATGAGCAGGACGCTGTAAGAGCTGGTGAGTCCACGTCATCACTGAATGGCTTGGGCAGAAGGTGGGCAGCCACCTGTCAGGGCTGTTTGGAAGCTGTCTGTTGGAAAGTTGGATCGGGAGATCTCCAAGTTTCCTTCCAACATTGAGAATCCATGTTTTCTGAATGTGCCATAGAAGTCCCTCCTTCCAAATATATGTTCCTTCACCCATCATTGCTCAAAAGTTCTATGCTTACAGAAGCATAATTGATACTGAAGCTTCTTTGATAGTAGAAACTCAATATGGCAAAGAGCCTTTACATGTTTATGATGTTTCTGATAAACAAGAATTAACTTTGACAATTTATTAGACACCATCTCTTTTACAAAGCTGAGGCAGATGTTCAGAACATCCAAATCAAGGATGGTCAGAGCTTAGAGAAGAAGATGTATGACTCCCAAGAAGCAAAGGTTATTCCAGAAGGAGAATGTTGTGGCCCTGTGTTTAAGAGGCCCACCCTAACCCTAGAAGGCCAGTGAGTTTTCTAGAGGCAACATGGGCTGTTCAACCCCTGACCAGCCCTGCTATCTTTTGGAGCAAAGAAACTCCCTGCTTGCCAGTCTGCCTGCTCAACAATGAACACAGAGTTGTTTGTTGGCTGCCCCAGATCTGCTCTGCTCTGTCTAGAGAGGCCAGAAAGAAGAATTCAGGGACCAACAGCAGCTGAATAGTTTGGCTGACCTGCACACTGGGTGTGTGATTCCAGAACAACTCTCCAAGGGAAGGGAGGAGGTGGGAGGAGGATGGGACAATAAATTAGTCATTTGGATTTCCCTATAGGACCTGCCTCTGTGTGTCCAGCCCAGCTTCCCTTTCTTAACATACTCTTGTGGATCAATGCTCGTAATTTAACCTTTGTTGAGTGTTTGCTATGAGCTAAACTCATCTCTAAGGATTTTGCATGTATCGTCTCATTTAATGTCCACAAGAACCATGAGTATTTTTACTACATCAATTTTAAGACAAGTAAACTGAGGCACCATTTGATCCAAGATCACATAGGCAGTAAGTAGCAAACTCACCATTTAAACAGACAGTCTGATTTAGAAGTCTGGGCTCTTAACCACTATTCTAAGTCAGATTGGAAGAAAGGACATGGCAGAGAAGAGGCACTGGAAGTTTAGCATAAGTAAGGTTTTTTGTTTGTTTTTAATGTAGTTAAATCTATAAATATTCCATGTCTGTCTAATGATCTTTTCCCCCCACTGAACTGTACTCTATGAGTCAGGACTGTTCTCTCTGCTTCTCAACTATTAGCACTGTGGCTGGCCAATCATGGGGACTTAGTCAATTCTGGCTGAATGGACACAAAAGAGGAAATGTCTAAAGTGATTTTCCTAGAAAAGTCAGAGAAATATATGAAAAGCACTAACACTCAGCATGGCTCCTCTGGTTTCTCAGGTGCTGCTGTTTGACTCTGTGAGGCCGCCCCTCACCTACCTTGTCCCCTGGTCTCCATGACACCAACCCACCCTCAAGGAGGACCTGATGTTCTCTGAGTTCACACTTCCCTCTGCCTCAGACCTGTCGCCACTGAATGCTCGCATAGAAACTGCTCGTTTTCTCTACAATTGTGTCCTTCTCTTCCCCCTTGAAATGCAAATTTCCTGTGCCATGTCTCCCAGGCCTTGGAGGAGTCTGTTTATTTTCCTTGGGTGCAGAAACATCTTCTGGAAGGTTTTGAGGGCAAAGTAGATTGACAGAGACTAAGCCTTCTGGGGCAAATCAGAACTACGAGAGGTGACCAGACAGGAGACGGACGATAAGCAGGCGTGGTCGGTTGGCGTGGCGGCCCCGGTGGTGAGAGGTTTCAGGAAATAAACAGAGGTAAGCTCAGGAAACCTGCGCAGTCTTATCGTATGTGCTATAAATGCAGACCACAAAAGGTCCTGGACTGCTGTCTGTCTTTACGGTTTTACAGATGAGGGATCTGAGAGCTACTTCTTGCCGACATCCCCGAAAAACTGAGCTGATCTTGTTGGCCAATACCGTAGTAACAGGCTGCCTGTTAGAATGAGAGAAATTCCCCCCTCACTGTACCGGGAAGTTTCCAGATCGTTAGAAGGGAGAGGCCTCACTGCTGTGTGGCAGTAGGTAGATCAGCTTTCACGTAAATTATATTATTTAAATTGTGAACAATCTGGCCAGGCAGGTATCATTGTTCCTATTTTACAGATAAGAAACCCAGACTCATCTCCAAACAGCCCCTGCTCTTTGTACTAAGCCACATACAAATTTTGATTTCTTGAACACTCAGTATGCCAGGCACTGTCACAAAATTGATTTATAGTGATTGCCCCGAGGTTTGTCTGAGGCTGAAGATGAGCTGAAACTTCTCAGCCACAAAAGGCTTCAGCCAATTGTGAGGCCAGAGGCGGCCTGGGGGGCTTTTCAAAAGTGCAAAGAACCCCATTCTTCCCTTCTGGTCTGTGAATGACTATAACACTATAGCAAAAATCCCTCTTCCCATTTCAAGAGACAGGTCATGGGAACTACAATTGGCTGTTTAAATGAATTTTACATATTTTTCAGCCAAGGCCGTTCAGGGTCTTGGTATTCAAATTTAAGCCAAAAGATTAATTTAGCCCAGTGTTTCTCAACCATGACCTCACATAATAAAAATACGGATGCCTGGGCTCCACCCCAGAAGAAATGATTCAAATCTTCTGGGGATGGGGCCCAAGCATTGGTATTTTTTTTAAAGCTTCTAAGTGAGAGTAACAGGTAGCCAGGGATAAGCCACTCTGTGGTTCAAGTGTCATTTCATCTAATCAAAAGAATTGAAGCTCAAGTTGCCTTGAAAATTCAAGGTGACCTTACGTTTTTCTCCATCGAGTGCTGGCTATCGGAAACTCCAAACCAACAATAACAAAGCAACTTCGATGGATATTTTGGAACCAATGCCCAGCAGCCAGAGTAGAAGAAAGAAAAAGAAAGATTATAGGAACTACCATATTAATTATGGAAAACCAGACGCCCTGGCAGAGGGCCAGGGGCGTGGCAGAATGGATAGGAGTGCGGGACAGGAGAAATTTTAGGAAATTAGAAATTTTAATAACTTTGACCGTCAAGGGTTGCAAGTGGATGCCGAATTGTTTCTAACTTATTGCAAAGCTTGAGAGCAAAAACAGATGAGAAAGAAACTCCTGTATCATATTCTGGCTGCTTTTCATTTCTTGAACTTAGGAACACAAAGGAAACGATGCCTTCTCAGGGCCCCTTTCCCCAAAGCTGATTAAGGGCTCCCAATAGGCTCCTTTTCTGAACACCAGGGGGAGTAAGGCATATTTTGCATTGTTCACTGTGCCCTTCCATAGAGCAGGAGAAGGAAGAAATTCTTGCTTCTTGTCTAGACCTCCTCTTAAATAGGCTCTTCTTTCTCTCCCTGGCTAAAGATGACAATCTATTTACTAATTTAAAAAAGTAAGTACATGTTCTTTAAAAGCAATGAAATCAATTCTATTCTATGGCCCCACGATTTGAAGTGGCAACAGAGGGACGGAGTTAAGAGAGCAGATGCTGGTGCCAGACTTCCTGGGTTTGAATCCCGGAAACAGCATTTACTAGCTGCCTGGCCACTCGCAGGTTACTTAAGCTCCCAGGCCTTGGTTTTCCTGTTTGTAAAATGGGCATAATAATAATGTGCCTCATAGGATAGTCGTGAGGATTGATGGCTTAACACACATAAAACTTGGCACGAGGCTGGGCGTATCACAAGCACCCAATGAGTAGTAGTTAGTACTGTTATCCAAGAGACTACCAGGAAATTCTCATTTGAAATTTACACTCTTCCATACTTAATCATTCTAAATATTTTATATTAAGAAATCATATGCCTTGAATCACAGGAATGATAAAGCCAGTGGAGCATTTGACAAGAAGTGATATTTTAAGGAAGAAATGAGTGACTTATTCTAGTGATCTCTAAGAAGAATGCACAAAATATAATGACTTATACTATCTTAAAGTAGCTAATACATATGTTAAATATAAAACGATGCACCCCAAAACAATGAACTCATAAAATGAGTATACTCTAAAGAAGAAAGACAATCACCAGTTGGGATATCATTATCATAAACTTTTCCCAGAGGATATAAGAAATTAAGTGAAGAAAAGGAGCATATGGTACTTAATGACAACACATGTACTTTCCTAGTCTGGCAACAGCCAAAAAGACTCTAACAGTAGTTACTTCATTAAAATACTTGTACTTTTAAAATTCCGGAAAATTGTTCTTATTGAAATAGATTATTCTCTATGATGCTACATCATTTAACAAAACAAGCAGCCAGTAAGGAAGACCTGTGTTGATTTTCTCCACATAAAGGCTGATGGCACATTTTCCATGGACAGAGGCCACAGAATAAGCACTGCCGTATCAAACATTCCTGATGATGAGGGAGAACTCCGCTTGCATGTTTTTTTATACTAGTGCGCATAACTGTTTTCCCCTGTGGGTGTGCAGCGAGGCAAGGCAGTTGCCTTGGCCGTATGGAATTCAGCAAACAGAAACGCATGAGCAGTGACCACACACTTGCATCTGGATGAGGTTTTGGCTGACTGTGCTTTGGGAGTTTAACTCCAGCCACTAACCAGGATTCCCTTCTTTTTGACTATATAAGTCAACTCTGAGAGCCATGAGGTTGAGCGACTTTTTTTTTTGCAGTTCCTTCCTTGTCTACCAAGCACTAAGAGTGAAGACGGGAGACATTGACTCTGTTCTTCCAGTAGTTGGAGGTACCAAAGCCTGGCAAGAAATCAGAATGATGAGGGAGGGCGCTGTCTTAAAAGGTAGAGTAAAACACCCTTTTCACTGTCCTGTCAACGTGTGCGGGGGAAAAAGATAAAGACACCCGGCAGAAGGGCACCAATGGTCAAAAGCAGAGCCCAGGCCTGGTGTGAATCCAGCCCCACAGGTACTAACCCTGTAACTTTGATCCAGTTACTTGATTTCCCTAAGCCTCATTTCCTCATCTGTACAATGGGGGTAATATTAATAATAGTCTATGCCCTATAATGTACCCATGAAAATTAAATGAAATAGTGCTTATAAAATCCTTTGCTCTATACTACATTTTAAAATCCTCACAAAAATCCTACAAGGTGGATACTAGTGTACTGATTTTGCTGATGAGGATTGCGGTTCAGAGACATTGTATAACTGGCCCAGAGTCACCCAGCAGACAAGTGGAGGAAGTTGGCCATGAGCCCAGGACTGCTGGCTCTAAAGCTGGTGCTCCAGGCTTTGGACCCATCTTAAAAATGCCAGAAAGTTAGGACTAGGGGCTCTCAGACATCTGGGCCTTTTATAGGGGAGGAATACAATTAATAGAAGTTCAGCAATCAGGCCAAACTAACTTAAAGTTAACTTGGGGGTGGGAGGCAGATATAAGAGATCAGTTCTTAGAACTCTGTCCAATGGTTTTTGTTTTTTTCTCTCTTTCTCTGTTGGCTTATATTCTTAATAAAGGAAAGCAAAGAGCAAATTGAGAAAAATGCTCAATTTACACACCAAAATAACCTTTGTCTGGGGTGAGGCAGAGGTGGCGGGTTAAAGAAAGAGCCACATAGACCCTCTTTTTGTACAAAGCTTGTTAGTTTAGTATCTAAAAATGTTGGTATGAAATTCAATTTTTTTTGAACTGCAAACTTGAAATTTCCAAACCCATTCTTACTTATTAATCATTCATTACATATCTGTTATCAAAAACCAGTAGGTCTTAGCCAAACCAGAGAACAATTAGCTTTTTCAAGTGTAGACAGAAAATTAGTTCACAAATTCCCAGTTGTTCTTCTCTGTTTCTGAAATAGGCCTCAAATATATATAATCAAAAACTTGGAAGAGAAAATTAAAATGAGCTACTAAATGCCTGCTTCTTCTTTGGTTTTAGAATTCATACAAATTAGATCTGCAGATAAAGGTTTTATTAATACTTAATTGACCTCAATATTTAATTTGTATTTATGCATTGGTCTGTGTATTTGAGAACGCTATATCTATTTGTACAAATTTAATACTATCTGGCTCAGATTGAATATCTGTAGAGGGCAGCATGTCATATTTATTTAATGGATGAATCCAGAATGTCTACTAATAGTGATGATGGTCATTGTCATCATCATCATCATCATCACCATTGTTCTTATCACATTCCTGGATTTTGATCTTAGAGAAAATTTCTATTGCAAAGTTGCAAGGTAGGCAACAGGTACATAATCTTTCTCCCCTTTATAAATATTAATATTCTTCAGACTTTTCTGATGTATTATTTTATTCAAAATCAAAAAGTTTGTCTTATTGCACACCACAAAACTCCTCTACTACGCAAAGTGTTGCCATAAAATTCTATTATTCTGATATTAGACATTCAGAACAGTTTAATATGCCATGCAAAGACTTATCACTACACCATGAACAAGGGAATCAAATGCGAAGAAAGTTCCTCACCAAGATACGTTTTCACTTGAAATGGTCTGTGGTCGGATACAAACACTCCCTGTAGAATCTGTTTCTTTAAGATTCTAAAAATAAATTGATCTGTAAGTGACTTTGCTGTAATACATACAGTGAGTCAGATCAAGGGGTAAGAGCCATTTATAGAACATGAAGTAAACACTGGTCTGAGACAACCATTTAACCCTCACAAACAGAGAAGAGGCATTTCAGATTGTGCAGAGTTTGAGCTATAAAACTATTTTGAAATATAAAGACTCTTTTTTTACCGATTCTGGCTAAAAATATTAGGGTATGTCTAGAGGCTATTACAAGGTCAAAACATTTGGAAACAAGAACACTAGCATGAGGGCGTACATGTGTACATCTATGTGTGTGCTCAGAACATATTTGAGACATGCACACATTTATATGCATAAGAGTAGACATTGTATTTGATGCAGAGTGACAAGCTGTCATTCCATACATTCTGCTATAAAGAAGCAGGTGGGGAGTATTTTGACTTGCATTATACAGTGATTTAGAGTGGCTTTGCGTGACTATAAATAAGTCGTTTACCATCTTTGAGCCTCAGTTTTTTCATCTGCAAAATGGAAACAAATAGAGTCCCTACTTCAAGAAATTGATGTGAGGATTAAATAAGATAATGCATATAAAGCACTCTGGACATGTGATAAAAATTTAAGGAATGTCAGCTACTGTTCTGTTCTCTTCAGCCCTGACAGTTATAGAATGGTATGATTTCCTTTTTGCTCTTTTCTACACCTTTGAATACCCCTACATTTCTAGAACACATCTTCATAGTCCTGTAAATAGCTTCTTTAGAGGGCAAGTCTGGTGGCTACAGGTTGGTAAAGGTTTTCTTTCCCTGCCTGCATGGCTGATGTAATGAACATCTCTAAGGGGACAGATGACTGGAGGGAGTGTGTGTGTGTGTGTGTGTGCGTGTGTGTGTGTGTGTGTGAGAGAGAGAGAGAGAGAGAGAGAGAGAGAGAGAGAGAGAGAGAGAGAGAGAACGTGTGTATAAGAATTCACATCGCAACAAGAGGAATTTGCCACCCTCCTCACTCAAGTTTCACTCACAAACAAACATGTTAACTGTTGGGTGGTCACATTGCCTGTACACGGTCTCAGACCTGGCGCACCGCAAAGAGCTGTATTGCAAGAAATATGACTTCATATCACAGTGTTAATCACTGACCTCCGCCCTGGTAATAAGATCTTTTTTGGCCTTGTACAATTAGAATCCGCCTGAGACTTCCTCACCATCTCTTCGCTAACACATTGGCAGCAAGGATTAGGAAATTCCACCTTGGTGTTTGAGTGACTCTTCTCCATCGACATAGTTTATTTGGATGACAGGCTCTTCCTCAATTAAAACAGTAAATCAGCCATTTCGTTTTCTTTTCACCTCTGGACACATGGTGTCCCTAATACTTTAACTTGCAGTCAGAATGCATGTGCGTCTTTCAGGTGTGGTTTCAGGGTCACAGGGAACACGTCCTGGAAGGTTGACTTCACAGCGTACCACAGACACATGCTGCTACTCAAGCCAGTGAGATCATGGGCTGGCATGAATTTATCGCTCTTTTAAATGAATGGGGTTGAATTCAATCTACCAACCTTGATCAAGCAGCTAGTGATACAGGGTGTGTGAAACAAAACAAGACAAAATAAACGAGGGGAAAACCACAGTGCATGTGGCCACTTTGTTCAGAAGGTGACACTACTGGATTTAGTCTGTGAAGGTCTTGTCACATGAAAGCCTAGAAATAGCTATGACCTAAACATGGGGGCAGGAGACAATCCATTTAGGAATGAATGAACACATTCCATTGTGCTTGTATAGTGTTTAAAATCTATTTTGGGGCAAAAGGGATATCATAAATACTTTCCCTTGTTCTTAACTATCATAACCCAAATTTTCTGACTCTCAACATTTTTCAGCAACCCTGCATGCCAATAATTTTTTATGTACCACCTGACCTGGCAAACAGTATGCTCCCACAGATGTGGATTCCCTGTGGCCCCCCGAATCCCGAGGGCCAGCCAAAACCAGATTGAACCTTGTGACTGATTCTAATCCGGATATCTCAAGGGGCTTCCCTGGTCTCACTGCACAATTCCAAGGCCATTCAGTGCTGATGGCCCTTGGGAGATGCTGCCATATTAGGGATGTGGAAATGGCCACGTCATTCTGAAATTATTCTGGAAGTAGAGATTTAACATAACTTTTTTGGATTAACATTCAATTCCAAATTTGGGGCTGGGATTTAGGTGAAATTAATTTTAGGGACGTCTCATTGGTTTTATGAAATGTTAATGCCAGCAAACATTCCCTCATTCTTTAATACCCACTGGATCACAGGACGTGTCCCTTTTTCTTATGCGATTCTCTCTTTGGTAACAGAATTTCAGTGGAAGAAGACATGGCAATCTGTATAGACAACTTCTGACTCTAAAGTGGTTGGCTGGATGGGCTGATTACTGAATTCAGGTCAAACCGTGGCCTCCTCCTTAACCAGGATGGCTCTGGCCGCCAATAAGAGCACCACAATGGGAGGAGGAGCCTGAGTCCAGGCATTGAAAACAGAAAGGTATAGGCATTTCCTGGATATATGCTTCCTGGTATCTCCATAAGGCCAAATATAAATTTTATCTAGAAACTACTACCTTACGCACACCTTCATTACCTGAGAGAATTCCTTCCAGAGATAGTGATGATCTTTTTATTAGGCACCAGGCCCCTGTGAAGATCTGGAGATGCCAAGGCATGGCCTTAGAAGGTGTGACTTCACAGGGAAAGTATGCTCTATAATAGTTTCTTTAATAATAGAATTCCCTTGTAACACTGCTCACTGAGACACTCAGTATAAGTGGGCCCCCCTCTTCCAAGTGGATTTAGTTATTGAAGTAATAAAAGGAATTCCTTATAAGCCAGCTTTCTCCTTAGATGGTTCCAAAACAAAGACCTTGGCTGGTGTGGTGGCTCACGCTTATAATCCTAACACTTAGGGAGGCCGAGGTGGGAGGATGGCTTAAAGGCCAGGAGTTCATGGCTCCTGTCTTTAAAAAAAAAAGAAAAATTACCCTGGGCATGGTGGCACATGCCTTTATCCTATTGCATCCCACTGCCCAGGAGGCTGAGACAGGAGGATCTCTTGAACCCAGAAGGTTGAAGTTGCTGTGAGCTATGATGATGATGCCACTGCACTCTAGCCTGGGCAACAGAGTGAAACCCTGTCTCAAAAACAAAAAGTAAACAAATAAAACAAAACAAACGACCTCAAGAATATCTGCACAAAGGGCTCTGGAATAGATATTTTCTGGCATTTCTAAAGAGTAAATTCCTTCTATTTCTGCTACCTTGATAACAGAGAATAAATCAGAGACTTGGCATTGGCTACTCCACTGAGCTAATAATTTTTAAGTCTTTCACTGATTGGTGGTTCCAACTATATGTTTGATGGAGATAAGTTTTATTTATTGTTTAAATCATTTAATAATCTAAGCAAATGCATCAGTTCAAAGATACTATATCAGAATCCAATTGCTATTGAGGAGGATTTAGTTTACAATGGAGGTTTCCTGGGGATTCAAGCCTGGCATTCATTTCAGTGGGATCATTCTATAAGTGGTATCAGGAGACTATTTGAGTATTCACCTAGTGAGATGCCAGGGTCCCAGTTTTGATTAAGTCTATACAAAATATTTCATGATTTCAATTTCCTTTTCTTTTCTTTCCTTCCTTCTTTCCTTCCTTCCCTCCATTTTTGGACAGGGTCTCTCTCTGTTGCCATGGCTACAATGCAGTGGTGTCATCATAGCTCACTGCAACCTCAAACTCCTGGGCTCAAGTGATCCTTTTGCCTTGGCCTCTCAAGTGCTAGGAATATAGAAGTAAGCCAGTGTGCTCAGCCTCAATATCTTTTCTTTATCTTCCTAGCCTCTTATTTCATTTTCATTAATTGTTATTTAAGCATTATCAGAAGGTTACTAGTCAATGCTGTAACCAATTCAAAAAGGTACTATAAGGATTATATTACATCAGTTTTTAAAATTGATCAGTTTTGTGAAGATAGCAATATTGAATACCAGTATCAGAACATATTGTTTTTATATTTAGAATCAGAATCAGACTTTCCCAATTTTCAGAACATTTTTCTTTCCAGAAAAAGCTAACAATTCTTGAGAATTTATCATGCTAAATGCTTCACATGCATTATTTTATTTAATCTTTATGACTCCTATGAAGTTCATTGCCACAAGTATCTCCATTTTTTAGGTGAGCAGACAAGGCCAAGAGCATCTAAATTACTTTTCCAAAGTCTCAGAGCAGTAGGTGGCGGAGCCAGCACTCATGGCCCATGTCATCCTTATCTTCTTCTTCTTCTTCTTTTTTTTTTTCAGAGATAGGATCTCACTATGTTGCCCATGCTGGTCTCAAACTTGTGGGCTTAATAGATCCTCCCACCTTGCCCTTCTGAGTAGCTAAAATTACAGGTACAAACCACTGTGCCCAACTTTGGTCCATATCTTCTGATTGTGGGTAAATTCTGTTTGTTTGTAAAGCCCACATTCTTTACTACCCCACAATATTGTTTCCATTCATCAAGATCCAATTTCCTGAAATTCAAATCTTTCCGGAAGTGAAAAAATAAAAATGAAAAGTTTGTCGTGTTCTGAATTATCTTGTAGAAGCTATGAGAAGATTGCAAAAGTTGTTTCTCTTATCTACATAGATTAAAAATATCCCAGGATCAAATGGTACCATTTTAAAAGTTATTATTTTGAGAACCTTCACTTCATCAAGTTTATTTTATTAAAATAATGCCCAAATTATGCAGTAGCTTACAACTTGTCAAATTTCATTTTGAAAAATGACATACAACATATATATTTCAAAATAATTCTTACAGGCTGGGTGTGGTGTCTCACGCCTGTAATCCTAGCACACTGGAAGGCCAAGGCAGGAGAACTGCTTGAGGTCAGGTGTTCAAGACCAACCTCGGCAAGAGTGAGATCCCATCCCTACTGAAAATAGAAAAACTTAGCTGGACGTGGTGGTGGCATGCACCTGTACTCCCAGCTACTTAGGAGGCTGAGGCAGGAGGATCACTTGAGGCCAGGAGTTTGAGGTTGCTGTGAGCTGGGCTGATGCCATGGCACTCTAGCTCAGGCAACAGAGTGAGACTCTGTCTCAGAAAAAAAAAGAAAGAAAGAATAATAAGAATAATTCTTATAATTTTTTTTTTTACATGACACAGGCAGAAGAGTCCTATTTAACACGGTGGAGGCTCAGAAAGGTACAAACGCTAACCCAAGATCTCACCTGTAGCAAGCACATGACCACAGTCCGGCTTTGCTGGTGCTGTGCTCAGTGCTGTTTCCCATGAGCCTCCGCTCCCCACCAGACTTGGAAACGCCCTCTTGAGTCCCAAAGTTTGCTTCGCTGCCATCCTGGAGTAAGAGGGGCAGGTTTAGATGTGTGGTTTTCTCACTGAAGAGGATGGTGTCTGTCTCAATGTAGAATGGCAGGGAAAAATAAACAGGCAGCAAACAATTTTCTCTTTTAGAGTTATCTCAAAATCCACCTCAGTTATAGCAGGCCAATGAGAGAGAAGGCATTCGCCCGGCAGAAATGTCTGCCATTGGGGAACATACCTTGCGATATCCAGGCATCCTCTTTGTTGGGTGAATGGTAGATGTGAATGACCCCTCTCTTCCAGACCCAAGCTAGGGGCCATCAAATGTAACCTCACAGCCATGATGGCTGAGTTCAAATCCCACCTCTACCGCTTACTAGCTATGGGCCTCTGAGTGAGTTATATAACTTCTCTGTGCCTATTGTCTTCAGCAACAAAATGAGGACAGTAATGATGGTATCTGCCTCACAGGACGATTTAGGGGCATACATGAATTAAATCTAAAGTGCTTAGAATAGGACTTGGCAATATGCCCAATGAGAGCAGCTATTTTTATTATCTTAATGAATGAATTCCTTGATTTCTTTATCTATGAAGTGAGAGCGATAAACCCTCTAACCAGAATCAAATGAAATTCTGTCTTTGGAAGTTCTTTATAAATCATAAAATACTACGTGCATACAGCAAATGCCTGCTATTGTCTTGAAGAGAAGGTCGCAATGTCTAAACCATACCCGCCTTCCTACTGCAAGGAGTTTCCTCTTTCTCATTAACTCGAGAAAGAAATTCATTTATATTTAGATCTCTAGTCTAATTCCATTGGTAGCTTGTTATCCAGGAATTAAGGGGTTGAAAATGTTGTCTAACTAGGGCTGGGTATTTCCTCAAGGCCTGGTGGGCTTCCGCCTCCCAAGGGAAGCTTCCAGAGACTGTGCTTGCAGGGATGGGAGGCCTGTCCCAGCTGCATGTGACTGTGTCTGTGTGTAGACCTAGAATCAAAGAGCCCTACCAGTCCTGCAGGATCACCTGGACAAAGCCACCAGGCAGCCTTCAGCCCTGAAGAGTGGGACAACCATTGACTGTGTGGGTGGCTAACTCAGGGGAGCCCAGGGCAACAGCAGCCCTGAAATCAGAGCTGCATCTCACAGAGAAGCAGATGCATCGACTCATGTTAAAAAAAATATTATGGAATCCAGAGTTTGAATGACATGTCATTTCTGCCAGGAGGAGTAGGAAGGCAGTTGGTACAACTGAGGGATGCTTTTAAAATATCTCCTTCTTTTTCTTTAGCTGTGTCCTGGGTTGAATCACAGTCTCACCCAGTGACACACACACGGACACCAAGCTCTGCTGGTCTTTAAGACAGACACAGGTGCCAATAAGGACAGTTGCTCCCCACACCCTTTCCTGGCTCACTGTGTTCCCTCAGCCCTGACTGTCCCCTCCCCACAGCTTCGCCAGCTGAAGTCCTACCCAGTTTCCATGTTCAGCTTCCATGCCATTTCCTTTACTAAGCTGCCCCGCAATCCTCCACTTACAAGTAATCTCTTCCTAACATGTTCTCACAAAGCTTGTCATTGTATACCTTTAAGGCAGCACTATCAGAGTTTGCCTTGTTGCAGGAGTTGTATAAAATGTCTCTGCCTCACTAGTTTACAAGGAACTGCTTCTTGTCATCTCTGTGTCGCTGTGACACCTATGCCACATGCTGCTCAAAGGAGTCATTCAACAAATATTCATCAAATGAATAAATATTTGTGGGTGACAATGAACTTGAACTGAGAACTTCATGGCCTCCAGGAAAGGCTCTGAATTTTTTGAATGCAGCGCTGCTCTTTCCCCCTCACTATTGCTCTTTAAGGTTATTTCCTAACATCTCCTGCCAGGAACTGCTTCCAGCTCCCGTTACTGAATTATTGAGTGCTAGGAGGGCAGCAGCACCTTCTACGACAAGAACTGGGTGAGACTGTGTAGAAGGGAAGCCCCGTGGCTCCCGGGTTCAGAGGCGAGAATATTGGCTTTATTTTGTGCTGCCTCCATCCCAAGCCAGTGGGATTCAAATGGTGGATTCCAGAATCATGTTTTCTTCTTTGCTTCCCCTGCTCACCCCCTCGACCTTAGCCACCTTTAAGACACATCCCCGGAGTAGAATGTAAGGTGCATTACTGAGATTGCATTGATGAGACTGCGGGGTCTACATTTCTTATTTGGAATCTGGGACTGTCCTCAAACTAGACTTCACGCTTCTGGCCTGTGTTTACTCATCAGTTGCGTGGGTAAAAGAGAAATGGGGAAGGGGTGGAGGAGGAGGGACAATTGATCAGATTTTTTCTTTACAATTTGAGATCAATATTATCTTAGAAACAATTAGTGAGAGTTTTCCAGATGTTCTAAATTGCTTTTCTGTCCCAGGGATGTTGTTAAATATTCCCTATGCTGGCTGTGCATATCAAAGAGGCTTTCCATGGAGAAAAGTCCAAATTTAGCTCTCAAGTACATGGAATCCTTCTTGTAGATGAGTTCTATAAAGACTTTCAGGCCAGGCATGGTGACTTATGCCTGCAATCCTAGCACTTTGGGAGGCCAAAGTGGGAAGATTGCTTGAACCCAAGAGTTTGAGACCAGACTGGGCAACATAGTGAGACCCCATCCCTACAAAAAAAAAATAGAAAAATTAGCCAGGTGTCATGGGGTGTACCTGTGGTCTAAGCTACTCAGGAGGCTGAAGCAGGAGGATCACTTGAGCCCAGGAATATGAGGCTGCAGTGAGCTATGATGATGCCACTGCACTGTACCCAGGATGACAGTGACAGAGAAACATATACTCAAAAAAAAAAAAAAAAAAAACCAGACTTCCACAAAACTCGGCATCCTTTCCTCAGCTCTCTGAATTTCAAGCTGAGGCTTCAAGCATGTTACCTCCAGGATACCCCAAAAAGGTTATTGCCCACAATGCCCACTCCCAAGCTTTATGCTTTATAGGGGCTCAGATAGTATACATACTCATTTAAAGAAGGAAAAAAATGAACTATTGAATTAATCAATGAATAAATGAAATAATGTATTTTTAAAACTAAAACTTAGCTTTTCTTGGTCATTGGATTACTAAATATCCTAACATGCACTTTAAAAAAAAATCATAAATGAAACCATAAAATGTTTTTGCTGAAAGATACTCTAGTAATAGATTGTATGCAATTTTTAAAAGCCATAGCCTTATTTGTTCAAATTAAAGAGAAAAACCTGTTTCTCTGGTTGGGGTTCAGCCTGGAGCCCACAAACTCTGAGGAATTACGCGCTTGTCCAATGTCACACAGATCCCAGAGGTTGAGCCAGAACTCTGGAGACCCCTGTTCTGGGGTTTCCTGCTACATGATGTCTCCCTTTAAGTGAAAGGTTGTGAGGTTTTATTTCCCATAGTTGTTTCAAGGTACCCATTAGGTAAAACAACATCTCTCTGACACTAAAATAAATGGGTTACAGACTTTGAGAAGTTTTGAACTAGACTTCAGGGTAACCACACAGCTCATGAGGTGAACGTTCTCTTTATTAGAAGTATTCCAGCTAGTAAATGAAGAAAGAATGACAGAATCAGACTTTACCACTTTGCAATCCCTAAAGAAATAATGGAGCTAGACCACGTCAATGGCTGCAACAGTCCAGACAGAGAGACAAGCCAGCCACTGGCCACCCCCCGATAGAAGTGTACCGCAGCACATGGGAACAGTTCCTGCCACAAATTGGAACTTGACTCCAAATCAAGCCTAGAAAGCCCCTAATTACCAATTTATAAGAAACAGAGAAACTTGTTAAACTGACACCATGGAAATGCAATCAGCAATATTCAGATTGTACAAAACTCCATAGGCTGTTCCACAAATAAATTGCAAGGAAAAACAATGAGTGTGTGTGGGGGGTCAAGTCTGTGATTTAAAGGAGTCTTACAAGACATGTCAACCCATTTCAACGTATGGATTTTATCTCAGTCTTGATTCTCTGAGAAAACATCAAATGGTGTTGATGTTGGTGCTGCTCTGGGGACCAGGAATGGGAAGCCTGGGTATCTCCGAGGAGGCTTTAGCAACTGCATCTGGGGCCAGGGTCAGGGACCAGGCCTGGGTCTTGGAGGCAAGACAGAGGACAAGGAGTGGTTCCCGGTCTCCCAGCTGGACCATCTGGTCAAGGATGTGAAGATCATGTCCCTGGAGGGGAGATCTCTTTTCTATGTGCCCATCAAAGAGTCTGAGACCCCTGAGTCTTTCCTGGGGATAGCCCTCAAGAATGAAGTTTTGAAGATTAAGCCCATGCAAAAGCAGACCCGTGTTGGCCCATAGACCAGGTTCAAGGCATTTGTCACTATTGAAGACTACACAGCCATATTAGCCTAGGTAGCTGCCAACATGGGCAGAACCAACGTCCTGGCCAAGCTCTCCATCATCCCCATGCTCAGGGATACTGGGAGGAACAAGATCCTCAAGCCCCACACCATCCCTTGCAAGGTGACTGGCCACTGGTGTCTGTACTGGTGCACCTCATCCTGGCCCCCAGAGGCACTGGCATCATCTCTCCACCCCTGTGCCCAAGAAGCTACTGTTTAAGGCCAGTATCTACAACTGCCACCCTTGGCCAGGGGTTGCACTGCCACCCTGGACAACTTCACCAAGGCCACCTCTGACGCTGTCTCCAAGACCTCCAGCTATTTCACCCCCCACCCCCACCTCTGGAAAGAGACCACATTAACAGAGTCTCCTACCGATCATTCACGGACCACCTCCTGAAGACTCACACCAGAGTTAGTGCAGAGGACCCAGGCTCCCACTGTGGCCACCACATGATATTTTTATTCAAGAAAAATAAAGTAAATTAATTTAAAAAAAACAATAAAAGACAAAAAAGGAGACAATCAAGGAAATTTGAAGGCTACTTTTAAAATATTAAGAAATTATGGGCTGGGTGCAGTGGCTCATGCCAGTAATCCTAGCACTCTGGGAGGCTGAGGCAGGAGGATCACTCAAAGTCAGGAGTTCGAAACCAGCCTGAGCGAGACCCCGTCTCTACTAAAAATAGAAAGAAATTAATTGGCTAACTAAAAATATATAGGAAAAATTAGCTGGGCATGGTGGCGCATGCCTGTAGTCCCAGTTACTCAGGAGGCTAAGACAGGAGGATTGCTTGAGCCCAGGAGTTTGAGGTTGCTGTGAGCTAAGCTGATGCCACGGCACTCTAGCCCAGGCAACAGAATGAGACGCTGTCTCAAAAAAAAAAAAAAGAAAAGAAAAGAAAAGAAACTATGGGTAGTTTTTAGGTAGAAAAATGGTATTATGGCTACTTTTCTTCAAAGACTATTCATCTGTTATATATCCATGCTAAAATATGAATGCAATGCTATCATTCCTGAAATATGCCTCAAATAACCTTGGGAGATGCTAAAAGTGAGTAGAGACAGGGATGAAACATGGTTGTGAGTTGATAATTGTTTAAGTTGGATGATGTGGTCCATGGGCAGGGGTGAGAATCCTAATCTGTAGTATGTTTGAAATGTTACATAAGGAAAAAAATTTTTAAGCAGCTTTGTTTGCAATTATAACAAAAGACAGCTTTTTCTCAATTGTTAAAAATTAAATTAAATTAGATTAAAAACTGAGAACCAGGAAAGGATTTCACATCAAGGTAAGAAGCTTTGGGGAATGCAGAGGGCTCTCACTATGCATGGGGCAGGAGGGTCTCTCAGAAGTGATTAACATGGCTTCCAATCTGTCCGACTAAAGCCAGACGAGACCAGAACACAGAAACTACTGGTGGTGCAGGTGAGGTCTCATGGCAGAGAGCGTGGCCTCACTTAGTCTTGGTCTCATTATCCATGTTATGGGTGACTACAGCAGCCTTGGCTTTGTATGTCTTTTTTTTTTTTTTGAGACAGAGTCTCACTCTGTTGCCTGGGCTAGAATGCCATGGCATCAGCCTAGCTCACAGCAACCTCAAACTCCTGGGCTCAAGCAATCCTCCTGCGTCAGCCTCCCAAGTAGCTGAGACTACAGGCATGCACCACCATGCCCAGCTAATTTTTTCTATATATTTTTAGTTAGCCAATTAATTTCTTTTTATTTTTAGTAGAGATGGGGTCTCGCTCTTGCTCAGGCTGGTTTCGAACTCCTGGCTTTGAGCAATCTTCCCGCCTCGGCCTCCCAGAGTGCTAGGATTACAGGCGTGAGCCACCGCGCCCAGCCTTGTATGTCTTAACTAACTAATAACAGGACATTCTGAAACTACACGTTTTGCAATGTAATTAAAAGCTCATTCCATAGCCATGTGATCAAATGACTGCCATCTGAACAAGCTTTAACAGACCATCGTAGTAACTCCCAAGACAGAACGCTCCTGCAGGCGACCTGAACTCTCCACCTAGCAAGAAGCCTGTCCGGATTACACATTGTCCCTGAAAGGATGCACTGCTGGCACTTTGAACTATGACTCTCAGCACCCTGAGCCCATTTGTAAATTACTGCTGGGGTCATTTACTAAAACTGAGATTTGGTGACCCAAAGAAATCAAGATTTTTCACAAATGCCTAATGAGCTCGCTGGCAAGATCTGGCCTGCATGTCATTGAATATCAAATACAATTTTCAAAAGAGACACTGGACAGGTAATGACCAGAAATCGGTGAGTAAAATCAAAGCAGGAGGAGTGATCCCAAAGCTTACTTCAAACTTTGTCCTTCAGAAACCCAAATCCAATGCAGCAGTAATTCTTTATTCAATCCACACAAAGTCGGACTGATCTTTCACTGCGGGCATAATGGCTTGATGATTGGACACCTATGAGTCATAAGTGGCCCTTTGGAAAGAGGGGCGGTTCCAGCCAGGCGGCGATGTGTTAGGTCACACGTAAGCCTCAGTCGTGTTTCACTCTCCCTTCCCTCTCGGGTTTCCATCTTCGCCGTGTCTGGGGCAGGATCTGGGCCCTGGTCACCAAGTGCCTTCAGTTTCAGACCCAATCTATTACAATGAAACTTAAAAGTTCTTAGACCCTCGCACATTTGCAAAGAGATTTTTTTCCAAGGGGAGAAAACATTTTTAGTTGTTGGCCAAAACAAGCAAAAATGCTCAAAATGTTGCAATCGTGGGGCCCCACTATTTTATTAATGATTTGCTGAGGTATAGAAATGAAACAATTTTCCTTTGTAGCTCCAATGAGCAGGTACACGTACATTTATCGATCAGGACATTCTACAACGGACATCCAATCAGATACACTAGTCCCCCTGGGTAATTCCAAATTCCTGTGTAAAGTTTCGCTTCTTTTCCTATAACGGCTATGTTTTGGGAATGAATTAAAATGACCCAAATTTTCAATACAACTTTGAGAAGGGTTAAGCACAAAAATGCCATTAAACAATAATGGGATTTGTATGTGAAACATTACACTCTTTGAACATTTTCGAGAAAGTTACTCTCCTTTTTCCCCTCCGACTAATAACAATTCAACATTATTTAACGTAATCCTACTGACAGGTCATTTCTGACACGAAATTTATTACTGGCTTGCCCTTTGAGGGCATGTTTCACTATTAATGTTTCCTTTTAAAAGCTATAGCATACATTAGATTCTCATGCAGAGTTTCCCCCATGTTTTCCTTGGAAACCCCTACTTTCTGTGGTATTTTACATTGCCCAAGTCTGTTTTAACTGTATCCTTACACACACACACACACACACACACACACACACAGCCCTCTTCTTCCAATGCCCAGGAATATGCTTAACATTGAAACATTTTATTCTACCATTACTGGGCTTACCTATAACTGAATAAACAACAGCATTTATACAGCATAAAGTCTTAAAGCTTGCTCCTGTGCCTATCCGAGTATGTCACTGAGTGAGCTGGAGGACTTGAACCCACCATGCTTATTCTGGGAAATGAGAGGGCTGTGGGTTGTAGAGATTGCCCATATAGGGCCAGCGAGCCCTGCAAGCCGATGCCCTGACTGGTGCTCTGGGCCGCTCACCATGCAGGACACACGAGACTGTTCAGAACATATTTGTGATTCTGACTCATTCAGAGAAATGATTTTTTTTACCTGGTGAGTCAGCATGAAGCTAGGTATTTCCCTACCTGTGCTAACCATACAAGGGCATTGCTACCTGGAGAGTTAAGTCATCTGCCCCAGAAGGAAACACACACCATCTCTGCTTTCTCTGGAACAGCTTTCCTGGCACCATGAGCTCATAGGCCAGAGTCGACTATGCGGTGTCCTTCCTTTGAGAGGCATCGTCTGAATGGCTAGCTGGCTGGCACAGCACAAGGGGACAGGAGAAAGCAACCTTCCTTCCTTCATTCATTCCTTCCTCTCTCTCTCTCTCTCTCTCTCTCTCTCTCTCTCTCTCTTCCTTCCTTCCTTCCTTCCTTCCATCCTTCCTTCCTTCCTCTCTCTCTTTTTCTTTTCTTTTCTCTGTAATTTTAGGGAGGTCAGGTTTGTTGAGTTATAATTTACATATAGTAAAATTGACCCTTGTAATATACAGTTCTGTGAGATTTGACAAATCCATACAGCTCTGTAATTACCACTGCAACCAAGATATAGGGCAGTGCCATCTGTCTGTGGCCATACCACCCCCGACACACCTGATCCTGGCCGATCTCAGAAGCTAAGCAGGGTCGGGCCTAGTTAGTACTTGGATGGGAGGACAGTTCTATCACCTCAAAAGATTCCCTCATCCTTCCCATTTGTAGTTAATCCCTCTCCCGACCCTACGTATATATCTTAAACTAATATTCAGATGAGTTACAATAGGGACATAGTTTCACCTGCAGGTTGATTCATGAACTTCCTTGTAACTTCTCCTTAATACAGTGCTGGGATTTACTGGTGACAAGCTCTGGGACCCTCAATACCACCAGAAGACTGAGAACATATTCAGGGGAGATCCGTTGGTCCACTTTAGCCCTAATGGGTGACCTGTTTCTACAGAGAAACACGCAGGAATAATTCTACAGGCAAATATTTAATTTCCTAACTCTTCCTCTAAGTTTAAGCGGAAGACTTACATTTCCCTTTGGGTATAAGGAGAAGACAGTTCCCTTAAGTCTCTCACCTCAACCAAATTCTAACTGGGAAAAGCTGAGACACACAAGTCCTCCTACCTTGCTTGGCCTGTGCCTCTCCCCCCGTAGACAGCCACACACACATACAACTCTCTCTCTCTCTCTCTCACGCACACACACACACCCCAGAGGCAATACAAAAACCGCTAAGACAGTCCGTCCTCCATGGTGGTCGTTAAATCTCCAAGGCCACTGACTGGACCTTCCAGGCCAGAAGGCCTGTGGTAAAAATCCTCTACGCTGAGAAGCTGGAACTTATCCGAGGTCCTTGCACGTGAGGGAAGAGTTAAATTCCTGGGTTACTGGGCCATTAGCAGCTCAGCCATCCATTTTTCATTTGAAGAAACCTTTTTAAAGGTTGAATTCTTATCTTCGGGAGGCCTGTAAATGCAGTTCTTGTGTTTTCATTGGGTTTATTTAGCCTGGGGGATTTGGGTCCCTCTGTTTAGGTAGTAAATTTTCCCCTTTGTGTGAATGTATGTGGTTAATATACTTAAAAGCCCATCAGGCAAGGCTAACAAAAATGCAGCCGCCTTTGCACAGCAGTTTTTGGCAAGAATATAGTCACTCACGATGGCTGCGTGGTGCTTCTAATTGAATTGTGGTCACTAAGCCCAACGCTATCAACTTCTGTAAAAACCCAACGCCAGATACCTCTAGGCAAGCCCATTACCACCTTTCCTCCGGTCCCTTCCCCTTGCTGCCAGCTCCCGCCACCATCCCGGTTCACCTAGCTGGCAGAGGGGGACACAGATAGAACCCCAACATGAACAGGAGACACTGCTGTAGCCTTTGGCCATACAGCACATGGCTAAAGGCTACAGCCCATGGCTTCCAGGGCGTGGAAGGACAGACAGAAGACCTGACAGTGTGAGTTACACTGCCAGGGAAGGAGCAGCTGCTCAGAAGAGAAGAGCCACAAAGTCTTCTCTCAGACGGCCCTGGGAGGCTTCCAGCTCTTGGTTGAGAAGCACACTGACATTTAGCCATTTGAATCAACATTGTCTGGCACTCGGGGCACAGATTCCAGGCCCTCGAAGTCCCCCTCGCAGCAGTAACTCAGACAATCTGTGGTCCGCTAGTTCACCTTTTATCCTTCCTGCTCTGACCCGGCGTGCCCACCTCTCTACCACCTCCCTCCCTGGCACTTGTGTGACAGCCCCTTCAGCCACAGGCCAGCATGCTCAAGGGCTGTGGGCTCTGCAGCTCAGCAACCACTCTCGCCTGCAGGAGAGCGCACCACCCCACACTCAGCAAGGCAGCCTTGGGTCCTGCCAGATTTGGACCAAAAGGAAAAACCAGTTCATTGAAAAGAAACATGGCAGGAGGAAAGAAAACAAAATCCTTTCAGCCAACTCTCTCTAACCTGAAGACCAAATCAAAATACACACAACAGGTTTGTTCTATTTTAAAACTACCTTTTATATAAAAAAAAATCAGGCTAAGGGATAGAAAAATATTTTCTGTCCATTCCAGTGATTACATTCATTCAACAAATATTATCCTAAGCAGGCACTTGCTATATTGCTAGGTTCCTTTGCTTATATGGGCCCTTTCCACATGCTATGTAAAGGACAAAACAATGGCTCTAGACTCAACCACTGTCCTAGACCAAATCCTCCTGAAAATGTGCTCTAGGAGGTAACAAGCCTAGAAGCAAGTGAGGTCAGCGTTCAGAAAGCCAACAAGACGGGGGACTATAGGCAGCCCAGCACTTATGGCTTCAAGGCAAAGGACAGACTGCCCACAGACCTAGGACTTAAAAGAAACTAAGCCATGAGGTTCTAAGACACATCAGTCAAAAGAGCACACATTTCTCAAAAATTAATTTAACACATAACTCGAGACCTATTGTGTTAATGCAAACTATTACTGCTTGTCACTGACGGTAGCTGCATGCATATCTCAGGTCTACACTTTCAGAAAAATATATCTGCAAGGCCATTTAAAAAAATTGTACCTCTGACATCCTGCTTTAAATAATGGTGAGCTCCAAGAGGAAGTATTTGACTTTCTTATTATAACTACAGATATCAAATGAAATACAAGTAGTTCATAGATTACGAATGAACACTAATGACTAATTGCTACTGATTAATATTTATGCCAATAATTGCAAAATCCCCCTGTTAAATTAAGATAATTTAAGAAGAAATGTTGAGATCCTATTCTTCTCAAATTCGAGCCAGACGATACTTATGCTTACATATAACAAATAGTCCCTATCATTAACCTTTATCAACCTAAGGATTACTCATATATCAACACGGGTCAAACCATCAAGTCGACCCATGCCCTGAGGAATAGCAGTGCCTGGTTTTAAGAAAGGTAGTTATGACTTCTTAAGGAATACATAGTGAAATCTGATTCTCCAAAACAGTGTTAGGGTTATCAATGTAAGTCCTTACGCCTTGGACTTTAGCCTGCTCGATGTGCTGTGCTCTGGGGAGGCTGGAGGGGAGGAAGCCAGGGAGGCAGGAAGCCTGGGCTTGATGGAATGTGAAGTTTCAGAGCAGCGTCCCCGTAACAACCAAATTCTGCCCGGCTCTGACCATGGGCGAGTCAGCAGTTTCAACCACATACTATTTCTCCTTTAACAACTCACTTTTCTCCCCTCTGTTTAAAAAACAAAACAAAACATAATTCCCAAGAGGATCTTTCTGGCATTTTACTGCTGAAGTCCTGTCTGTACACCCTTCGCCCTAACCTCTATCAAAAAAAAAAATCACAACCAAAAGAAAATGGTAAAGTATGAAGCCCGTGAACACACATAAGGAGGAGCAATATATTTTGTCCCGCCTTCTCCTAAAGAGTGAAGAAAGACACAAACCAAAACGAAGGGCAAAGGGAGTCTGAGTGTGTGTGTGTGATCGTGTGTGTGTGTGTGAAATCTGTATGGTACAAGAGGAAGCCATATAAGATCTCTCAGTGCCTGATGTCATGACTAATAAACAAAGCTCACGGTCAATGACATTACCCAGGAAATACCATGTCCTGTGCTGTTCAGTGTTTGTTTCAAAGGGCAAAGTCTAGAGGAAAACAAAGAAAGCCAGAGGGAGAAAGAAAAATTCAGTTTGACTGAACTGTTGTGTGCCCTGAAAGCAAGCAAATCCCAAGACTGCTTTTTTGTTGTTGTTAGAATACTGTATTTCCAAGTATGCACATGACAAAGAAAAACCCACGGGCACTGGTCTTCCCTGGGGGAAGAGTCAGTCAGTGGTCTTTATTATTTTGTAGTTTTACAAATAAAAAGGCATTAAACCACTTTCCTTGCAATGCCTTATATTTCTAAAGTTTGCTCCTGGAACTAACTAGAGTTGTGTACCTCATGTAAACTCTGAGATCCTACCTGGTTTAAAGCTTTTCAGATTCATAAGGCAACCATTGAAACAGCACAGAATTTTCTCATATGGCAGCAGAGTGAATCCAGCCTGTTGTTGCAGGTTGATCCTCTTGTCAATGGGAGCATCATCAGCGATCCCTTTGCACTTTCCAGTCCCTGGAAGGTCACATTATGCCCCCAGGGCGTGTATGTAAACACTCCTTTGCTCCCACTCAAGGGACACTCCAGCAAGCCCTTTCCTTTTCCTATTTCTCATTGCTTTCAGTCTTGGGGCCCCACATTTTCCACATTTCTTGGTTAGTTTTATACACAAGCTCAGATTTCTTAAATATTAGTTAAAAGGTTGCCATTTTGCTACAATCTCCCTAAAATAGGTCCAACGAGAAGCTCAGAATTTTTAGTTGATTTCATAGAAGTAAAAAGTAGAACAGAGGATACTAGAGACTGGGAAGTGTAGAGGGAGGGGAGGGGAAAGGAGTGATTTTTAAAGGATACGAAATTACAGCTGGATAAGAGGAATAAGTTCTAGTGTTCCCTACCACAGTGGGATGACTATGGTTAACAATAATATATTATATAGTTTCAAGTAGCTATGAGGATATTGAACCACTTCTAACAAAAAGAAGTGATAAATGTTTGAGATGACGGATATACTAATTGCCCTGATCTGATCTCTATACATTATACATAGTGAAACATTACTATGTACCCCATGAATATGTGCAATAGTTATTTGTCAATAAAAAATAAAGTAATTAAAATTTAGAAAAGAAAATCACAACTTTTATATTTGTCTCTAAAGCCAAATTAGAGAAATGGCAGTCTAGTTTTTCCAAAGGATGACTACCTTTGTTGCCAGATAAACCAATATCTGTCTCTGACTACCTTGTATGAGTAACATAAGATGGTCTCCCTGAGCCAATTAAAAAGAAAAGAGAAAAAAAGAGTACATAGAAGGGAAAGCAGTGCTGCAACTAACAGAATTTAAAGAGGCTTAATAGGAACAAGTTCTGGTGAAGAATATTTCATAATTGAGAGGCAGAGGGAAAGTGGACATGAGCCATTTCTTGTTGCTTAGGGCCCTGTTTCCAAGGGTGGGAGATTGTTCTCATACAGAAGCTGGGCAAGTACACAGAGGCATCTGCCAAGAAGGTCGTACAAAGGTGTGATTTGAACCAAGAGGACATGGGGTCACTCATCAGGTAATTATTCACATTTTTTTTTAGAAGAACAGCAATAAAATTAATATGTCAATTTTTTAGAGTAAAAAAATTAGTTTTAACCCACACGTATATAGATATTTTGAAGAACAGAATGTAAACATCTCCAATTAAGTAGGAAAATCTTTCTTGGTGAGATAAATTGTCTTTCAGTAGTATTTCATGGACATTTTGATCTTACAAAATATAAAAAACAGTGGCTGCTATTAAAACCTTATCTCAACCATTTCCTCTGTATTGAGAACAAGATTGAAGGACAATGAGGAAAGTGGCAGTAATACTTTCCAAATAGTATTCTAATTACAATTTTTTAAAAAAATCAACTTTACTGAGATAAAATCACGTAATAAAATGTCTCCATTTCAAGTGTGCAGTCATTGAGTTTTGGTAAATGTATACACTCTTGTGACCACCAACACAATCAAAATATAAGACATTTTTGTCACCTCCCAAAAATTCTCTCTCATCTTCTGCAGCCAGTCCCCCTCCCCGGCCTCGACTGGTCTGTTTTCCGCCACCAGAGAACATTTGGCCTGTTCTAGAGTTTCATGTAAATGGAATCACACCCACTGCCCTCTTTTGTGGCTGGCTTCTCTGATCTCAGTTTTGCAAACCCACCCTTCTGCTCCAAGCCCTGTGCCCCTCACTCCTACGTCTCATGGTCAGGAAGTCAGCTTCGACCCTGATAACGAGACCAGAGACAGACGAGTGGCAGTTTTGAGAAAGTTGCTAAAATAGCAGGAAACAAGGAGCAGGAAGCAGTAGAGGTCAATTCCAGTTCATTTCCTTTTAGAGTATTAATTTTAGCACATTGTTTGGGTTTCCCCAAAAAGATATTTTTGGAATGAGGGAATTCCAAGCATGAAGGCCAAAAATAAAAAACAAGAAGACTCTTTGGATACTCTTTGCCATATATGCCCGAAACGTTACTACGTCTTTGATGAGACCGATGTGAGATACATGCTTGATGATACAGTCAGAGGAAGAAAATGAGTCTTCTTCCAATACCTAGAAGAATTCAGGCAAAAATACAGAAATATAAACAACTATGGACTATTTCTGAATCTACCAATATTGCTCTCAAAGTAACATTTTCCTGGGTTTATAAAAATTAGTATTTTACCTACCACCATTTAACACCAAACAACGAATGCTTTCTTTTCCTTGTTAGGACAAAGCAAATGTATCCAGTTCTTGATGGACCTGGTCCTCTCTATATAAATCATCCCAGTGTTAGAAGAACCCAAATTATTAAAATCATTAGGCTCTTCTGTTTTCTGATGTCCTTTAATACGTTACTGTATGATTTGACTCTTTCTTCCCTTAATAAGAAAAGGCATAAATTGTTCCATGTCCTAAGTACTCATATAAACCATCAAGTCCTGGGTTTCCTTCAAGCTGCTGTCACATAATGACTGGAAGAGAATACATTATTTCCTCCAGGTCCCTGATGTATGATTCAAGTAATAAATCAATTTACATCTCTTTTCGAAATAAAGCAAAGGGATAAATTAGTTAAAATGATTTATTTAAGAGTAGTGTTTGTCATTAAGAATCTTTCTACTTCAAATAAGATCATTTTAATCCCAATGTTAGGGTTATTTTAATCTACGGTGTTGTAATAGACAATATTGATAAAATCTCAGGTATGAAACAGAAAACAACCAACGTGATATATGTCGAGAAGAAATATATAGGGCTGTATTTGTGACTTTTATCATCTTATTATTTTATTATTTAATTAATATTTATTATATCATCATTTAGTGAGAAATTATCTGTCGAATTCTTGCCCTCGGTAGAGCAGTCCCTTAATTGGACAGAGTGTCTGACCAATGAAAGAACCAAGGAGTAGGTTAGTCAAATCACTAAGATAAAAGGGATTATTTAAAAGAAGAAAGTTTTGATTCTTCTGAATGGAAAGTTAGCACCAGGCACTATTCGTAGATAGTCTTGCCTTATATAATCTATTATCTAATACTTCCATAAGAAAAGAGTTTATAAACCCTCTTAACCATAGATTGAAAGGATCAATGGCTGTAAAAATGATACCTTCATCACATTTACCAAGGATAATCTCTCACCCACATAAACATCCGAGAGCAGAAAATAAACAGAATTTTGCCACATACATAGATTCTCTCAAATATCTATGTTCAATATAAAGAGAAAATATAATTTATCATATTTTTCTGGTATCAAGGTTATGTACTGAAGTGGTGGGACCTAGTGAAAATACCACCCAAACAAAAATTTCATAACTTGTTCTGACTCCTCACTTCCTGTGCTGGTGACCTGGACTAAGTCATGACCCTTCTACTCTTCTTTTTCCCCTTTATTAGCTAAAGAAAAAGTGTAGGTGAGTGGTATCATTCTTGCCTTACCTGGATTTTGGAAAACAAAAAAGATCCACGTAAAATGGTTTGAAAACTTTCAGGTGCTACAGAACAAGAGAGGATCGGCATCCTTTTATGTACACTATCATTTTTTTTTTTTTTGAGACAGTCTCAACTCTGTTACCCAGGTTGGAGTGCCGTGGCGTCAGCCTAGCTCACAGCAACCTCAAACTCCTGGGTTCAAGCGATCCTCCTGCCTCAGCCTCCCGAGTAGCTGGGACTACAGGCATGCCCCACCATGTCCGGCTAATTTTTTCTATATATTTTTTAGTTGTCCAGATAATTTCTTTCTATTTTTAGTAGAGACGCGGTCTCGCTCTTGCTCAGGCTGGTCTCTAGAACTCCTGAGCTCAAACGATCCACCCGCTTCAGCCTCCCAGAGTGCTGGGATTACAGGTGTGAGCCACCATGCCCAGCCTATGTTCACTATCTTGATAAATACTGTGTGTTATACATATTTGTACATAAGCACTGCCTTTACACTTGTGAAACAACCCTGCTCTCAGATACACATCCCCTAGGACACATTCTTCCTCATATCAATGACAGTTACACCTTTGTGGATATATTTATGTTACCTAAAGACTCCTAAATCCACAGCAAAACCATCCACACTTGGTTTTCTAAACTAAAGGTAACACTGGTTGTAACTTACCAATGAACTAAATGACTAACAAACTAAAACATGGAGGCATAAAGCTTATCAGGTTTTCAGCCATAATGAAAAAAAATTCCAAATTCAAAATATGGGCACACAAGGGTCCCAGACAAACCAGTTATCATCCCTCCAAAACAGCACGTTCCTTGGAGCATCTACAAGTCAAATACATACTCTCACATTCAGATGGCAGTCAGTGCTCATTAGCAGCCACTGTCAACAAGGACCTTCTCTGAGACAACGTCCACCTGTTGGGTTATCCGAGTTCTGAACAGTCTGCTGCATGCCGGATGCAACCACCTCCCTGCTTTGCCATCTGGCTGATGTAGGAAGGTCACAGGAATAGTGATAGGGGAGCTGGTACTATGTGGAACAAGAATTCAGATGAGCAACTGCCCAATTCTGCATTAAACACGATCAAAAGACCTCAGCAGATAGTCCATGATCAAGACAGAACACATTGGATCTATTGGCTAAGTTCTCAGAAGCTGTAGAAAATGACTCTGAATATTTTTTAGAGTTCATCTAATTATACAGAAAGGTTTCTGCCATTGAATACTCCTCTGGTAGCAGTAGGGTACAGTGAATTTATGTATTCAGGGATAGGATAGTTGCTGACCTTAAGATGCTCACATTCAAACAGTAGTCAGTCAGCCTTTGGAGTGATTATCATGAGTGCCTGTAAGGAAATCACCTTATTTTGCCATGGTAGGATCGTGGAAATCAACTAAACTAAAAATCAAATTAGAAATGAACATATCCTTAATTCTTTTAACTTTTTATTTGGGAATACTTATAGGTTTATAGGAAGTTGCATAAAAATGTACAAGGAAACTGCCTTAACTGACCAACACTTAAGTGTACATATAGTAACATTCACTGGGTGTCAGGCAGGCGGGAGAGGGGTGGAGGGGATGGTGTATTCACACCTAATGGGTGCAGTGTGCACCGTCTTGGGGATGGATATGCTTGAATCTCTGACTAAGGTGGGGCAAAGGCAACATATGTAACCATTTGTAACCCCGTAATATGCCAAAAAAATTAAAAATTAAAAAATGTACAAGGAGGTCCTATGTACCTTTTACCCACTTTCCCCCAGTGATACCATCTTGTGTAATTATAGTATAATATCAAAACCTGGAAATTGACATTAGTACAATCCACAGAGCTTATTCAGATTTCACTCGTTGTACATGCACACACACGTGTGCATGTAATGAGTTCAGTGAAATTTCAACACACATGTAGACTCGTGTAACCACTACCACAATCAAGACACAAACCTGTTTCCTTGCCACAAGGATTCTCATGACCCCCTCTACCCCCCTCCAGGCCCTCCACTCAGCCTAATTCCCAGCAACCACTGACCTTCTCTCCATCTCTATAATTTTGTCATTTCCAGAGCGTTCTATAAACAGGATCATACAGTACATAATCTTTTGAGATTGGCTTTTTCCATTAAGTATAGTTCGGTGGAGATCCATCCACATTATTGTGTGTATCAATAGTTTGTTACTTTTTATTACTGAATAATATTCCATGATATGGAGCTAACACAGTTTGGTTAACCATTCACCCATTGAAGGAGATTTTAAAACATATTCTTATTTAAAAATAGTCTGTATTTATGAATTCTGACACAGATCAAATTAGTAGTATGAAGAAAAAAGAATTTCCCTTACTGGAGAAAAATATACCACACCATAATCTATTCACTAATTATATAAGAATATTATGTAGTCGCCTTATGGCTTTTATCTTTTGGTGACCATAAGAAGTTCTTCTTTTTAAGAGACAAGGTCTTGCTGTGTCACCTAGGCTGGGGTGCAGTGACACAATCACATCTCACTGCAGCCTTGAATTCCTGGACTTAAGTGATCCTTCCACCTCAGCCTCCTGTGTAGCTGGGACTACAGGTGTGCACCAACACGCCCAGTTAATTTTTTATTTTTGTAGAGATGGGATCTCCCTATGTTGCCCAGGCTGGTCTCAAACTCCTGGACTCAAGTGATATTTCCACCTCGGCCTCCCAAAGAGGCCAAAGGATTATAGGTATGAGCCACTACACCCATCCGAAGTTCTTAATAATATGTCCTAATTTTATTGTACTTACAAAAACCTCCAGCAAAAACTTTCTGTTCAAACATACTTTTTTGTCCGAGGTTTTTATTTGGTAACTGAACTACAGTAATGCTTCAATAGCTTCCATAGAGTCTAGAATTTTAAGACATAGCAATTTTTTCCAGAAAGAAAAATTGAGTTAACAATCTCCAAGATTGCTGAGAGGTTTTGATGTGCTTTGCTTAATTTTTCAGTTGTATTATATGCTGAAACATTCCCACTGTGACCAAAAGTTTCAAAAGTAAAGTTTTGTCTTTCTTTTTTGGTCATTTTAAGCTCTTAAGACATGATAGCAAACAAATGATGGACACTTGCCATGTGTCCAACGCTTGTGGGGTTAACTCCTCTATGCATTACAAATGGCTTTGAAACTACCTCTATTTTTGTTTCCATTTCACAGATGAGGAAACTGAGGTCCAGAGGGTTTGAGGTACCTTTCCTCTGGTCATACATCTAGCAAATGGTATACTCAGGATTCAGACCCAAGGGGCTGGTTCTAGAACCTATGTCCTTAACACCTTCAAAAAGAACATCCCTGATTGCCCAATTTGCCAAATACCTTTTTTATTTGCAGCCCACTCCTTCCATCTTTGTCCCATGATGCTCCTCTCCTGCCTTTATGTTTTTTTTCTTCTTGTTATCTCCTACATTTTCTTTTCCACCACCACCCCTGCACTAAAATAGAAAGTTTCTACTAAAGTTAGCTATGTAGAGCCCAGGCATCACTTCCTCTCCCTACTCCCCCTAAAAGAAGAGAGAGAGAGAGAGAAATGTAAGTAAGGTCCAAGTTGCCCCCAAGATGAAGACCATCACGGCGATTATTTGGAGGGAGATAATCCATCCTCGGGGATTTCATAGGCTCCTTTCCTTTGGTCCTTTTGCTCACCATTGTGAATTGAATTGACCCAACTAGAAAGCGGACAGAGGAAAAAGAAAAAAATGTGAAACTCATATTGGTTGGCATGACCCTTTACAAAAACCTCAGGGCGGCCGGAAAGGGAAAGGGGCCATTATAACTCTTGGCAGAAACTTGTTAATCTGGAGTTAGCTATTTATCTGTTTCTCTGTGTGGTTACTGAGTCCCACAACTCCTCTAGGAATGAACACATATTTAAAGACCCTAAGATATGTATTTAAAATATCTTTTTCGTAGCCCAAGTCCCTGTTACCTCATAACTTTGACTTTGATACAACATGGATAGTACAAGTGGTAGAATTCTTTCACATTTTACCTCTTATTTGCAATAGAATAGAAATGACCTGAAAATTTTGTCTTTGCCTCACACCAAATCTTGAAGCAAACTAAAAGCTTCAGAAGACTTCCTGGCCTGCAAAACTTTGATCTCTTCTATAAATTGTGCGTTAGCTAGCTTCTCCTCCCCTCCCTACCATCCTTAGTTCTCATATAATTAAATTAAACACACACAGGCGTTTGCCTGCTGCAGTGAGCTTTCTCACAAAGGGGATTCTCAGGAGAGGCAGGCTAGAAACACGGCGTGCACAGAACTGCTTATCTGATCTCCACGGGGTCGGTCTGTTCTGATTAATGTTAAGCCTCATGCCCATGCATTTGGCTGGACATGGTGAGGAGATGTCACCACGATTTCTGCACCCATTCTCCACTTCCTGCCCAGCAATTGCTCCATTCAAATAGCATTTTCTCTCCAAACCACCTAGACACATTGGGGAACTCAGGGAGAGCGAGTGTTAGAGAAGAGAGGCTGCGGGGACATGGAGAAAGGATGATCTGGGGACACAGGGATATGAAGGATAGGGTACAAAATTGGAAGTGGAGGAAAGGCAGGGGGGAGGCCGGAGTCCTCACAGGGTAAGTGCTGCACGGTGTCCCCTCGCCATACCCTCACTCCCACACATGCAACACCTCACCACAACCCTCTTGACATGGCCACCATTCCTTTTAATAACTCAGTTACTGATCCCCTGTGAACTTTACAGGAAGCGGAAATGAAGTCACAGGTGGTGACATTTCTATAGAGGCAGGTCACATCACGAAAGGATGGACAATACTCTCTTAAAGATCGTTGTGAAACAATTCTCATATCCTGGCTGTGCCTGACTTGTTAGATTGCTTACAAGGACAACGTGATGGTCAGAGGACAATGTTTTAACTAAAACGATAAAAAAACAAGACAAACAAAAAACCCTGGGCCTGCCCTAGAACTTTAAGAACCGAAGTTACTCCTTCATCAGATGGAAATTGATTTTGGAATTTTACTAATTTGCTATAGTGCAGAGCTGTGCAGGTCTTGTAGTTTCCAGAGGCTCTGCTGCGAAACGGAACATCTGTCTTGGCCAGATGAAGCGTTTGTAAAGGACCTTCTATACGCACCCCCGCCCCCCATATAAATATCAGACCGAAATGCTGGCAAATATCATCTTATAAAATTATTTAACATTTCCAGACACTCTCATAGATGGAATTTTAATCAGTGGGTAAAGATAAAACCCAAGTGTATGTATTTATGGGCTTATTTTCACATCTTTTATAATTAGCCTTATTTGAGGAAGAAAATCCCAAGTAAAATCTGGGATAATACAGCATATTCATTACACTCTCTCTCTGTCATATATCCTGTAAATACTTCAAATGCACTTAAATGAAACTTTGAGAGGCTTAAGCTATAATAATTTAGTTCAAAGCTGGGGCTTCAATCACATTCTACAGATCAAATTGCCAACACAATTTGAAGAAAAGGGAATGTTTCTAATCTCATGTAATTTACTATGCAAAAGCAAGCATCTTTTTCTTACAGAAAATTCTTGTTGAAATCTGTCAGCCAACACAACAGGATGAGAGCCGAAGTTCTGTGTCGGAACATACTTCATTACTGACTCAGAAAAGCTATGGGTTTCGTTTTGTCTTTTCTAAGTCACTTAAGATAGCAAAAAAAAAAAAAAAAAAAAAAAAGTGAGGTGTCCCTTGTTCATATATGTGTGCATGTGCATGTGTGTGTGTGTGTGTGTGTGTGTAAAAGAAAGCTCTTTAAAATACACCATAGAGCATAAAAATAATTCTACCCTACTGTAAACCAAGACCCCCTTCAAACTCTGTAGGGAAGACTCACCAATTCTACCTATGTTGCTCTTCTTAACAGTATCGGGTCACCTCCCAGAATGCAAATGGAGCAAGGCCAACTCAACAGAGGGGCGAAGTAACGATGGATAGAGTGAGGTGAAGAAGGAGTTTGGCACACAGGATGTTCAATCACTAGTTCTGGGTTAGGGGTGAGCGATACTATACTACCTTAATGGACTCGCCAGTGCTCATTAACCTGGGACACAAGGAATGACCAAATGCATCACAAGAAATTGCTATAATTCTTCAAGTAAGTCTCACGATCACAGAAATAATTCACAGGCCAAGTGTCCAGTGACGCTTGATGGCAGCTTTAAAAACGTCCCACCACGCACAAGTGATCCTTCTAGGCCTTGGAATGGTTGCTCACCCCTTTCACACATCTTCTTCTCTTAAATGAGATAACTCATTAAAGTGCCAAGTTCATAAATAAATGAAGTTTAGTTCTAGCTCTCTTCCCTGCCTTTTCCTTCTAATGGAAATCAGCATTAGCTTGCCAGAAAGGTCTGATTCTAGGTCCCTTTTTCCACCTTCTCATAACTGGGATGTAGTGAGCACGTATTGTGTCTTTTCCCTCTGGTAGAAGGAAGTCTGACAAAGCATGTTGTTCCTTTACTCCCTCTTTTGTTCTCCCTGCCATGGAGACCATCCTGGCTTCCACAGAGGCTGGGAATCTTCTCCAAGCAGAACCAGAAAGACTCAGCTAAGCTGGGGCTCATAAGAGGCCCAGAGTCAGAGCCTGGGGGAGGGGTTCTAGAGTTGAGGGAGAGGTTAATGTAGCTCTAGGATGGGACTAACAAAATTGATTATTTACTCTCCCTCCATCTGGTCCAACACCAAATTTAAAAAAAACCTCTAAAATGACCTTGGACCCCTCCCAGGATTATTTTCATGAAATATGATTTGCATCTAGGCCAGACCCTCCAGATCCGCTGTTTATCTTTCCTGATCTGGAATCAAGTCCCTCCAAACATTCCCCAAGAGCACCATTATCACATTTTATTGGTGGAGAGTGCGCTGGGAGTGACATATCCTTTGGAGTCCCCAAAGGACAGCTGAAAACAACTGTGGTAGAGTAAGCAGGACCAGGACTAGGAGATCAGCTTTCGATCTGCAAAGAGGTGTGCTCGTCCCTTGTATTGCTCCTGAGAGGATGCCTGCTCCTTGTGGCTAACTGGCTGTACCTCATCAGAAAGCAATCACAGAGGATCAAATGGAATGCCTCCTGCAAATAACATTTACACAACTCTTGGGTTCCAGGATTGTCCTCTCAACACGTATTTTGTAGCCGGGAAAGGAAAAGAACTACACTGCTTATCCTGCCCAGGAGATAATAGAACCAGTAATTTCTGTGTTTGCCTCAGGAAGGTTTAACTATTCATTAACCACATTCTTGAGCTCAGGCTGGAACTAGGTTTCATACCAAAGCATGGGCTTGGTCCAAGTGCAAATTAAACAGTGAGTCTATTGGGACTAGTACCATACGGTACTATGCTGGCCTCAAGGCTCACAAGTCATTAAGCAAACAGGAATCCTTCTCACTATTGAAAATCACTATCATATGCTAATAATAAGAGTAACAGCTAATACTTTTGCGCTCTTATAATGAACACAAAGTTAAATACTTCACATATGTATTATCTCATTCATTTCTGATGACAGCTATGTGAGTTGACTGTTTATCTGCACTTTAGGGTTGATGCAACTGAGGCATGGGGAAGGTAACCATGTCCAAGGTCACACAGCAGTTAATTGGCAGGGCCTGGGCTCAGACCCAAGTCTATCTGGCTACAAGTTCATGCTCTTAACTGGTTCAAAAGACTTCACTTACGGCAAAGGAACTTGTTTTATTTGGATGAGAAAATAGGAAGAGGCAATTCTAGTGCATTCTCCTTTCAATAATTTAATATGAACTATTCAAAGTGAGCAATTGAGATGCTTCTCAGCATCTGTGACTCACTCTTTCTGGATCCCAGCATGCTGTTATGAAAATAAGTTGCAGTGTAGATCCTACTTTTTTTCTAATATATGCAATGCAATGCAAGAAATTTAGTTCTGAGATACCCAGGCTCCCTTCTTTTGCCCTTTGGAAAGAGTCAAATTCCAGATTGTTTGAGCTAGAGTATCTCTGACTTTGATACTAGCCAGGATGCCCAAATATTTAGTAAAAGTTTTTTGGGAAGTACTCACTGATCATGCTTGATTTGGGGGAATACTCACTTATTTCATTCTACAGAGCTACCTCACACCCTCAAAGTCTCACAAAAATCATCACCAAGGAGAATCATCTTGTCAGAAAGGTAGCCTCTTTGGGAGAGGACATCGAAATCCCCGTTTAGGTCTGCTGGGTAGAAGGGGTTGCATGATGCTGTGATTTAGGAGTTCTCGACCTTGAATTCTGTGGTAGGCATGATGAAAATGACACCAAGGATTACATTTCCCAAGGAACCCAGAACACCATACCAGAGGTAGGGATCCGATATTCATCTGCCGAGGTTATGATGCCAGAGAACTCCGTGAAAACTGGCCTGGACCCTCCAATTTCAAAAGCCTCAGTTCCTATCCACTTTGCTTTGATGGTGTGCAAAATGGGTCTGAAATTATTCCCAAAGTTGCTGCTGCCAAAAGAAAGAGCCATAAGCCAGCCCCTTTTCCATGTTCCATTTTCATCAACAGCTTTGACATTAAGAACATGTTGGTGGGAAGATTTCAGAAGTAGAAGGAAAGACCCCTTTTTGTTCAGAGTTTGGCTAAAGTGAAAAGTGATTTACCTCTAAAAGGTTTAGATTCACAGCTGGGTGCTTGTCAGATCAGGTGTGAGACATAGACAGAACCCACCAAAGAAAGTGGGTGTACCGTGGGGCTTCAGGTGGAAGTAGAAAGAAATGTTGAACTATTTGAAACTTTATGTCAAAATAGGTCCTTGATTGGTCATTCATCATGTAGATATGAAGAACCTACTATGTGCCAAGCACTGTGTTGAGCCCTGTAAAAACAATGGAGGAAAGAAAAACCAAACATGATCCCTGAGCTCATGGACCATACAGTGTAGCAAGGGTGATGGACATTAATCTAATATTTATACAAATACCTATAAAACTGTAACCCCCTAAAGAACAAATGCATGCTGCTATGAGGGTATTTAAAGTGGGGCATGACTTTGTTAGGAAGGTCAGGGAAGATTTTTTGGAGAAATTTTGAAAGTTGGGGGGGAAATCACCATACCACATTAAGCTCTCTCTACCATTGGGGGCGTCTTATATCACTAGGTTATAGGCGTAGTCTGAAGATAGATATTGGGTTCCGGGGGCTCAACAAATGTTCCTTGAATGACTAAAGTTGGAACACCTGAGGCAGGGTGTATGGCGCTCTGTGGCAACTCAGGTTCCTGACTCATGTGAAGTTTAGAGAACCTCGTGACCTTTAGTAGCAGCAACAGCCTGTAGAGGCTGCAAACAGAAATTTACAACACTAGTGGAAAAAACAGAAGGAGGAGGAAGAATTAATTGAAAACTCCTCGGAAGTCAAGGGGTTTGGTTACCTGGGCCTCGGGTGCATGAAGGTGGCGTTCTTTGAAAGCCGATGCTGAGATCGTGTTTGATACGAAAAATATTTGTTAGGGAGAAAATGGATTTTTATTCTTGATATTAATCATGGCCTTCTTCTACCTTGCTCTTTTCTCTGTTTACTCTCCAGTAATTATTTACTGATTGTCTTTTGAGGTCCAGGCACACGATGTGTCCACGGTCTAGCTGGGTAACTGACGTGCTAAAAGTCACATGGGCCTGCCACAGAATGAGGGCAGAATCAGCCTGGGGGGATCAGGAGGGCCCGAAAACCTTTCTAGAAAGCTAATTGTAACTAGACCAATAACCCGAGGAATGTTTGGGAGACTAGGCAGCCTATATTTATCCAGGCCTTAAAGAGAGTTAAGTGGGCTGTAATCCCTGAAACCAGAGTTGCAGAGGGAGGTCACTAGATTTCCCTTACCTTCAAGTAGAACAGACATCATATTCATCAAGTGTTTGAATCCACTCCTCCCCCCTAATAACAGAGCAGGAGCCGTGAAAACAGTTACCTATTCTAAGATACTTTAACCATTTGACTTCATCTGTGAGGTTAAGAAAAAGAAACCAGTGATACGCTGTACCTTTTTATTTTTGGTTCATAATTTTAAGTTTAGAGGACAGTGTCAACACCAGTTTTCATTTTGTAAGGAGAAAGGAGGTAGATTTCTCATTCACTGGGAGGTGGCGGGTAGGGAGGCTGAGGGAGGGTTCGCTAAAGTCAGGGAGATGAACTTGGATTTGCCTGCAGAAGTGATTGACAAGCCGGCTTCCCACTGTTCCGGAAGGAACCCAAATTCAAGGGCTCAGCAGAGCCTCTTTGCCCACCCCAGTGGTTACCCGGCTCCCTGCTGCTGGGGATAACCTCTCAGGAGTTTGCAAATAAAGTTTCTTCCGGTAGTTTTACTCTTTCCCCCTTGGCAGGCTTTATGTCACTAATGGATCTGAAATTAATGGGTCCTTTCTCCCTTCCTCCCCTGGATCTCAGACAAAGTCAGCACATTCTGGGAAATGCGGCAGGCAGATAGTTATCACCTATGGCACATCCCCAGGGGCTGGGCCCAAGCTACTCTCAAGCGCCCATCAAGCGCCTAGAATGCCATGGAAATAAATGCAAAGCACATTCACCATTTCTTTAAATTATACTCCTAGAAATGTCTCCATGTATGGATGGAGCATACCAACACTTCTTCCGGAGGCATCTTATACATCTGTATAAAATTCGCTTCAACCGGCATGAACGGAGCAGGGATGGTGAAGCACACCCTGCACACTGGCATGCATCTGAGTATAGTCATCACCATGGCTAACTCTTTCTTGGTGAGAAAGTTGGACGGAGGCTTATGCCATTTGCTCTTATTATCAACAGCTGATTTGTCCTCGAGTTGTTTGACTTGCTGGAGTGGTATGTTGTGGGTGTGCTGAAGCTTTGCATACCAGACTACCTGGGTTTGAATGCTGGTCCTGCCATTTATTATCTATGTGACCTTGGGCAAGTAACTTAACCTCTCTATGCCTAAAGTCTCCTTGTATGTAAATAGGGATCATAAGAGTATCCTCATTTTATAAATCAGAAAATTGAGATACAGAGGGAGTCAGTTACGAGGTTATGATGTACCTGGCACTGAGTGCACTTATACCAGGGCCTGAACAGTTACATAGAACACAACAACTGATCGCTGTCGTTATTTCAGCTTCTTGTTCCTTGGTGACCCTTTCGTAGATACTTGGGAAGTACAGGCTATGGCACTAGAACAGGTTTTGCTTCTCCACCTCCTCTGATACGAGGCTAACTGACCCACGCAATATTGAACTCTCGACCTCTGCAAGCTTAGCACCGTGCCCTTGCCCACTGAGCTAACCATCCAGGCGACATAGGGGTGATGTAGAGCTACTAACTACCAAGCTCTCAGTTCAAAAGGATGTCAACCCCCTTTGCTCCCGAATCCAAAGTCCCTCCAAGATTTAAGTACACCTTCTAAGTTAATCTGTTTCAAACATTTGCTTAAGAAATAAAAGAAGCAAAGGCTCCTGCTGCTTTACTTAAAGTTGAAAATGGAGATACTGGTCTCTTCCCCCCACTGGTTCTGCATTCTATTCCCCCAAAGTTCTTTGCAAGAAAAAAAATTATGTTGGCCACAGTTGCAATCAGCTTTAATTCATTCTTTATTGCTGCTCTGGTTTTGTGTTATTTGAGCTGGTTTAACTGTTAAAAGCATTTCAAATGTTCACATGGTCTGCATTAGGTTACCGAATTAAAACAGGAACAGCCCACCAAATGTAACTCTCTGAAATGCAAACCACATGAATTTGATTTCTTTGTGGCATAACTTTAATTGGGTTCAGAGGTCTCTGAGACTTACCTGTCTATCTGCTCCGTGATGGCCTGATCTGATAAGATTAACTTAAAGGGTCTGAGGAATCAGAATTGCTTCAGCTCTGGTTTCAGAACCAACACTGACCATTGGTTCTACTTTACAGCTCCACCCCCTTTATGACGATCCAAATTCAATTCAATTGGAAATCGCAGCAGACCGCCTCAGGGCTTCTTCACTGGCTGTTCTAGCAAGTGTCTGGCGCACATAGCACATTCAGGCCCCACGCACAAAGGGCTGGGAAATTGCAAATATAGTAGTATTAGCGATACTGTATTATTATTGTAAATACAGAGTCAGATTCACCTACACTCCCTACACCTCACAGCCAGATAAGCCAAATACTCTTCCTTTTCTGACTCAATAGAAAAGAAAGCTTTGGGCTTAGATTGGTCCTTTTTTTTCCCTTTTTTTCTTCAGTCTTTCGATAGCACTACTAACCAGTCTCCCTTGGACACTGTCCACCTTCTGGAACAACTACTATAGCTTCTAACTTTGCCTAAAGTGGTCTTCCTTTATTATTTTTGAAGGCAGGTAGAAGCAACAATTAACTGTGGTTTAGTTTTAGGAAGAGCTGAAACTTCCCCCATGTAGGTTTCTAAGAAGTAGTCTCATGACATAAGAAAATCTACAAATATTTCTGAGTATTACAACCAAAGTACCCAGGAAGCCACCACAAAGCATGAGGCCTGGGAGGTAAGGAGGGGGAAACTCCATTGAACTTGTGGCTGATCTAACATGCTAGGCAATGGAGGGGAGACGCCAAAGAGGACCCTGAGTTTTAAGGCTGGTTGCTTGCAGGAAAGGTATTGTGCTTGGGTGAAGAATAAACTGCCCTGTGACTTCAAGCTACAGAGGAAGACCTAGAACCTGTGTAGAGGAAACATAATGTCCTTTGGCCATTGCTCTTCCCTTGATAAGATGTGACTCCAAAGACACAAGACAGAGACACCGTGAGGCAAATTTGATAGTTACGCTATTTGGAGTAAAAGTAGACAACTCATTTGAGACTAAACTGTGCTCATTTTCATGAAAACAGTGGGCAAAAAGACACTTTCAGTATTTCCTCAGAAGTTCATTGATCATGCAAAAGATTCGCTTTGGCAATCTGAAAAATGCTGAAGTCTTTCTAAATTAACTATATGCACAAACACACTTACCTCTAGCCACACAATAAGCTGGTATTTAGGTGGTAACTACGGTATATTAAAGCACTTAACTGTGTGCCAGATAATTTTCATCCATTATCTTACTGAATCACCACCACAGGCTTGGATAATGGTATCCTCATCTTAACAGATTAGGGAACAGAGGCACTAAGTGATTAAGTATAATTTGTCCGAAGTCAACGTAACTTGGGTTTGAATTTGGGTTCTGTGATGCCAAAGCTGTGTGCCTCACCACCACATATACTGCCTTTCCCATTGTCATGGCAGTCAGAGACTTAAGGCAACACACAGGAGATGAACACAGAGATGGGAAAAGGAGCCGACATGGACTGTCTGCAAAGTAAGCCCTGTGACACAGAAGCTTCACTACGTCCTTTGCTCTTCCTGCTCCTTCCTGACTGAAATAGACACTTCCAGGCAGAAAAAAAAGTTACATGAATACTCACTACCTAAATACACAACCCTTGGATATTACAAATCTTTTTCATCTTTGTAATTAGTTTTTGATAATGAAAAAAGCTACAACAGAAAATGACATCCTACATTGAAAAGTGGCCATAAATATACTTAATATTTGTGCATTTCACTTTTTATAAACTTCAACAACAACAAAAAGAACCATAAACAAATATTGAAATCTATTTAGTGATACATATACTGAAGTGGTTAGGGATAAAATTACTGACGTCTGCAACTTACTTTGAAATGCATCAAAAAAATAAGATGGATTGATAGATGGAAAGAGGGCTGGATAGAGTACAGCTATAGGAAACTACATGATAAAGCAAGTCAAGTGAAATGGTCATTGTAAAATCTAGGTGGCAAATATACAATTCTTTAAGTTCTTCTATGTGTTTGAAAATTTTCATAGCAAAATGTCAGGGGAAAAGTGACCAGAGAGTGAGTCTTAACATTTCTAGACTGCCAGTTTCCTGACATTGCACTTGAACTATGTAGAAAGCTGGGCAGATGAGAAGAGAGAAACTACATCATTGGGAAGAAAGCCAGCATCAGTCAATAATTATTAACATGTTGTCCTTTCAGGGAAAACAGTAGTTTGGAGAACAACTCCTTGACCACGTCTAGTCCAGATTCACAATCTTAAAAAAGATTTTCATGCCAAGAGAAAACAAAAGTCAAAAGAATAGATAAGAAAATACAGTTGAGGCAGTAGGAGATGCCAGATTTCAACATCACTGCATATCATGTCATAGGCAGAGCTGGAAATGAAAGCTAGAACTGTATGCAGTCCTTTTTGGTTTTGGAATCTACACTTGGAAGGCTCTAAGGCTTGTGTATGGTCATTGTAGAATCTAGGTGGAAAAAAACAGACTCTTGGTCAATGTTTGCTGAATGAAGGAATGAAGGATGAAAATTTTGTTGAAAGATACCAAATAAGATAAAAAACACTCATGCAACTAATTATCTCACCTATTAACCTCTTACTCAATTAAGGAGCTGCACATACATGTCTCATTTGAACCCTTTTGTACCCATATGAGTGTGCACCTCAACTTCAATATAGCCACTCCATATCAGGTAACACGTTGGGTGCTGCAGGAGATAGAGAATTGAATAAAGCACAATCTCTCTTTTATGAACTTAAAGCCTACGTAGAGAAAAACACCAGGTAACCATAATACAAAGTCTGATAGAGTAGTGTACCATGAACAACAGAGACCCTGTCTAGTTTTGTTAATATCTGACTTGACATTATTGGTCCTACACACTGTACTTGGGTCACCAGAAACAGCACTACTACATGTAGGACATGGCCCTATCCAAGGCAAGGGGTGATCCAAGACAACAGAGGCCAAAATGAGAATTCTGCACTGCAAACGGAGCCCACTGGAGGGCCTGTGATGCTTCCTCTTTTTTAACCCAAAGAGTGGAATTATCCCTTTTTGTCAAGAATTTGATATTTCTTTCTCCCAAAATGGTGGGTAAAAAAAGAAAAAAGAAAAAAAGAATTTGATGTTTCACAGGGGGGTCAAAAGTCCTGCCCCAAAAAGCTCTGGACTCCTGATGAACAGTCAAGAGCCCCTGGTAGCATCCTCAGATGCTCTAATGTGACTAGACTTGTGCTGGTAGAGCCAGTGACAGAAAAACAATCAGGAAACTAGGTGGGGAAAAGATGAAATCTGTGCCCACGAAGACATTTTTGGCATTGAAAAGGAGGTAATGTTTTCCACTAAAGGCCATCCAGTTGGAGACTGGTCTGAGCTGGCTCTCATTTTATAACCTCTCAACACATGTGTGTAGTCAAGGCTGAATTTAAAACCTATACCGTGAACCTTAGGAAAATAAACCACATTAAACAAGCACAAATTGAAAATATTACACAAGAGATTTCACAGGAAATTGGTCCAAATTTAGCCTTGCTCTTTATGTATTTAAGCCTCTTATTCGTTGCTTAGAACTTTATATCAGGATTTTAATATGAGTCTCTCCTCCCCCACCCTAGTCCACCTCCACAATGGCCTGCTCAGTTTTATAAAACTTATTTTTTTAACTCCCAAAGAATCCTGCTACCTTTGGCCTGCTCTTTCAGTGTTCATTAACACATGTTCCCAAACAGCGCACTGAGATGACTCACAGCAGCAATGGTTAGGTGAGGGTGAGCATGTACCCAAAACATTCATGGCAGAACCGGAGACAAACTCCGTTGTGTGATCCCTTCAGGAAGCACCCTGCACAGCAATGCTGATTTTACACAAAAGGTGACGGCAGTCATGGCACATGTCATAGGCATCAAACCATCTCAGTGTCTTTCAGGCTCATTTAGAATTCTCTGACAGTACTTCCCTTTCTTCCATAGATTTGTTTTGTTTCTACTCTTGTTGCATTGTAATTTCTCTGAGTCTCCTCAAATCCCTTTTTTGGAATGAAGCCAACCACAGATAAATACATGAACTATTTAGAATCCCATGAATGTAACAATCCACCTTTTGCAATAACATTTGAGGTGATCTGATGCTATCTTGGTTGGCCAATAGTAAGAGGCTCCCTCCCAGAGGCCATGGCTAGACCACTCTCCCCACCTCGGGTCTGGATTTTCGCCATCAGAGATGCCCTGTGAGATGCTGCCAGGACACTCCAGTCTGCAGCCCTTCAGAGCCAGGCAGTTGCCCGGTGGGAAAAGTGATGCCAAACCAGAGGGTGGTTTTGTGGGATGGACAAACATGTCCTGAGGCCACGCTGGGACGTCCCATTCTTTCCCACCAGTTGCTGCCAGCCAGAATGTGATTATTACTGGAGTTTGCTTACAAACCACTTTTAGAAGACTCATTAAATTAGAACTTGTTTTGGATTTAGATTGGAATGTTTTTAATGATTTTGAAGTCTGAGCTTCATGACGCTTCCCTACTTGTCTTTATCACGCCAAAGGAAAATGCTTGCTGGTGAATGTGATTAAATTTATTCCAATCCCTTTTCTTCACTCTTATAGTTCTCTACTTTTTATGGAAGTTAAAAAGCTCTAAAAGAGTAGAATAAGCCATGCCAAGAGTCCAATGTTAGAACTCAGCTGGAAAGGGCCGGGGGTTGTCCAGAGGGCCAGAGGGGACAAGGACTCTGTTGCTTTCAAAGAACTGCAAGAAGTTTCTTTATACTTATTATTACTTTGCTAATTCTTACTTTAGGAAAATTAAAAGAACATCCTGGATCCCTCTCAGAGCTCTGAGTTGCTCTGGGGAGCTCACTGCCTCACCCTTCTCCTCCAGCCATGGCGGCCCCGGGTCTGGAAGACATGGAAGCAGAGTTCTGACCAGTACAGGTGAGGACACACAGAGCCTGGGCTTCAAACTGACTCGGTGGTCTGGCTGGGGGAATTGCTTCAATTTTCTGGCTTAGTAAAAATAGTAAAGGAATCAAGATGACATAGAGATTTGATGAACCATTAAGTAAAGAAAACCCACGATCATTCCATATCCAAAAAATGCCAGGTTCTGAAGATAGGAGAACTTAAACCAAGTGACTAAGGGGGAAGCAAAGGCATGAGCCTTTTGTATCTATTATACTGAGGGGTAAGTAAACTTCCTGATTGAGAACACTCAATCTTCAAATGTTTGAATTAGTGTTAACCTAGTCCCAACCACACTGGTATCTGAAGCCTGCAAACGCCTACTCCATGATGGCCTCACACAAGGTATATGCGAGATGCTTTTAACACCCTCCCGCTCGGGCTCTCGCTCTGGGTGGTCATCTCCTGCCCCTCCAATCCCAAAACCACTCTGGTGGTGAGGCTTTATTGGATTTCTCGGAGCATTAGGTTTCTCGGAGCATATAAACTCAAAGATTTTCCCTTTAAATCACCCAGAGCCAGAGAAGAAGGCAGAAGGATGCTTCAGAAAGAATTAAGAAAAGCTAACAGATCAAAAGAACAGTCCTGCCACATCAGCTACTTCCTTTTTCAAAAACATATATTAGAAGTGCAGCAGCTAAAACCCTGGTCGGTCATGAAAATTAGCCCCAGCCCGCCGGATGGGGGGCTGAGAGGAATTAGGCACCACCTAAGAGAAAGCTCTCAGTGATTCAGTTCAGTGTCTGAAGAAACACGCAAACACACACACAGAAAAACAAGGCCCATCCTGAATTATCCTTCCCCAGTTCAGCTCCCAGTGCCCTTTCCTTCAGCATCTACACGGGAAGTTTGGTCAGGGCTGCCGGAGTGTCATTAGCTGCTAAGAACTTCTGGAAGACTGAGTTTAAAAGCCACCATACCTACATGCAATGCTGATCTTCCATTCTTTGCAAATTATAGGGCAGGCAGCTTAATCAACAAAAAGTATGCAGTGCAGAATTCAGCAGGCAATGTGAGCAGAGCATAAAGAAAGAAACACAGCTAAAGAAAACCCCACTCTCTCCCTGTTCGCCTCAAAGTGGATTTTTACGGCAAGGCGGGTTTGCAGTCCAGGTAAAATGCTCTCTATTAAGATCTTTCCTCAGAAGACATTAACGGTGGATCTCTTTGATCTGGAGCAGGCCTCTTTCTTCCTGTTCCGTGTAAATGGACAACCAGGGGCATTTCCCCAACCAGGTCCCAACTGCGGGATAGCTGTTCTCCAGGGACTAGTTTTATTTTTATTCTTGGTTAGCTTTTTCTCTCAGTGTTTTTATCTCCTACATCTGTTACAGTTCAATAAAAGGAGAATGGAATGATAGATTTTTTATCACGATTCTGTGGGCAAAGCAGACAGGTCCACAGTTCCGTGAAGACATATGTATTAGTTTCCTAGGTTTATGGTAACAAATTACCACAGACTGGGTGGCTGAAAAGCAACAGAAACGAATTCTTTCACAGTTCTGAAGGTTAGAAGTCCGAAATCAAGGTGTCAGGAGTACTGGTTCCTTCTGTGGGCCCTGAGAGAGAGAGAGAATCTGTTCCACGTCTCTCTCCCAGTTTCTGGAGTTTGCCAGCGACCCTTGGCACTCCTTGGCTTGCAGCTGCATCAGCTCATATCTGCCTCTGTCGTCACATGGCATTTCTCCCTGTGTGTCTCTGAGTCTGCGTGTCCTCACGTGGCCTTCTCATAACAACACTGGTCACTGGATTTAGGACCCGCCCAAGTCCGGTATGATCTCATCTTGACTTGATGACATCTGCAAAGACCCTATTTCCAAATCAGGTCACACCCACAGGTGCCAGGGGTTAGGACTTCCACATATCTCTTTAGGGGAACACCATTCAACTCATGTGCAAGAGTTAAAGATGGAAACAACTGAGTGTTGTCTGTGAGACCAGGACCCCCTGGGCCTACAAAGGAGGAAGAAGTAAAGACTGTCCTAGGGACCGGCACTGAGGAGGAGGCTTCCAGGAAGTCGCCTATAATTTATATTCCACCAGGTAGGCCTAGAGGAAGAGTTCGGGCTGGACTGCGGTAGAGATGAACTTGTGAAGAAAGAGAAAAAAACATAGTAGTGGAGTCCTGGAGGACGTGGCAGGAGTGGAGGGGAGGTGTGCAGGTGCAGGTGGAGGTTCAGGTGCAGGCGCAGGTGCAGGCGCAGGTGGAGGCACAGGTGCAGGTGCAGGTGCAGGCGAAGGTGCAGGTGGAGGTGCAGGTGCAGGGGTGAAGCAAAGGTTCCTGGGCATGAGGCTGCCCTTCTGCCTGCCATGGGCTCAGGGCCCTGGACCTCCCTGAGATTGCAAGTGTTAGTGTGTCCTGCCTAAAAGAGCAAACTGAAACAATACAACTTCCTTTGTTCCTGTTGTTCTACCTTTTCCCGTGAGATTAAAATGTACAGATTCCCACGAAGTCTTTATGTTTTCCTTCTGATGATGTTTTTCCTCACATCTACTTGCTAAGAGTTCTTTCATGTTTTATTCCTCCCCACCCCCTGATCACTTAGGAAATAACAGCTTACCTCTCCAATCTCATCTACCGTCTCATCTCACCTACCAGAAATGGCATCACTAGTTCTCCAGGAAATTGGTCTTCAGGATGGTACCTTTATCTGTACAATCATACCCAAGAACTCATTTGTTCTCTTGTTTGTATTTCATAGAGAGAAAAGAATCTCCATATTTTGTAGTTTTCAAACTATTTTCTTGCTATAGAACCTTCTATTCAAAGAAATGCTTATATAGAAACCCAACTAAGGGGACAAATGTGGAGCTGCTATGGATGAGGGGGTACCTGGGAGGCAGGGTGCCCTGCCCACCTGCCCGTCTCCACACCCCTCATCTCTGGCAGCCCCTAGCAGGATCTGTAGAGCCCAGACGAGTGGATTCAAGGTGCCCATATTTTAATAATTCATCTTTATGTCTTGGCACGTAGAAATCACATTCCAGTGTTCTGGGGTCTACTTACTCACTTTATTTTCTTTTTTACAAGTCAGTCTTTCTTATTTTAGAGACAAGGTCTGTCTGTGTTGCCTAGGCTGGGCTCAAACTCCTGGGCTCAAACAATCCTTCCGCCTCAGTTTCCTGAGCAGCTGGGGCTATAGGTGCACACCACAGTGCCCAGCTAATCTTTTTTTTAAAGGAAAAAAGTCTCTGTGCAACTGGGAAAACAATCGTTTCTCTAGATTTGTCATATGTCAGACTGTGCTCTGCCTGTTCTCCCTCAGGGTCTGCCATCTACCATTCCTCAAGGTTCTGACAGTATCCAGTTATGTTTAGACCCTCCTCTGACACACACCACACACCTAATTTCAGTACAATTAACCAAATTTGGAAGCTCTTTTTATTTCTTGATTAGAGGACCTAAAATTAAGTCAATTAATGGAGAGGCAAGGTTTAATAGAAGAAAAATGAGACCCATCACTATGAAAACCAATATAACAATTAGACTTTGGAAAACTCCCAGCTTTCCAGAGAAATCCATTACAAAAACATGAAGGATCAAATGCCTTCTATGGAAACATCTTAAAAACAAGCATTTCCTATAGTAAGACTGAAAAGGACTTGGTACAACAAGATCTTTGATTCAAAAAGTTAACAGTGGAACTTATTAAGGACTGATATCAACAATACGCTCCATGTGACTTTGCAAAAATGTGGTTCCTGGTGAAGGTTGCCATTGCAAATGAACAAACTAAGGTTCTACCTTTATTAAACTCTATGCTGATGGAGGCCATTTCCCCTGGCCTTTCTCTACCCCTAAATTCCTAGAACAAATGAAAAATGAAAAGGCGGCAACTCCACACTCCCATGAAATTTTACCTGGGGACAGGCTTTAATACTACTGAGACAGTGCTGGATTTCTGTTTCTTTACGGCACGATTTTGTCATCTTTTATGAAAACCCAGACAGGAATGCTCCTTTGTAATATTTTCCCACAAAATAGGTTTTCTGTATATAATATCCAGGACCACAAATCCCCGGAAATCACTATAATGCAACTTTCATTTACTTCTCATTTGTACAGAAGCATTCACCCAAAGAAACTATTGAGTGAAGGGTAACAGCAAAAAGAAAAAAGTCTTTTTTCAATGCCTAGAACAGGAGAGGAGATTCTTCCTGCTCACCCTGTCCTGGTACCATGCCTGTGACAAGGTGTGTACCAAGCTGCCTCCATCCCTGCCTGACCGACACGGCATTTATTACCCAGACAGGATGCCTCCCCCTACTCCTAGCACAGTCACCCTGGCCTTCCTTAACCCTGTCTGGGAATAGCAGTTGGCTTTGGGATGGACAGACTGGATATCTGTGGGGACAAAGCTGACATTCACTCCACTATATTGGGTCTGAGATGGCAACCAGAGGCCGTTGGGTTTTTGCTGCCTTCTTCTGATTCGGCGGTTTTTACGAGGCTCCTGGGGGGTCTGACCCAGCAGCTTGAGCTACAAACAACAGCTAGGGGAGGAAGGGGTTAAGGGGAGCAGAGAGACACCCTGCACTGGAGGGCGTGTGCCATTCTCTTTAAGTGCCCGCAGGCCTCTGCCTGTGACTGTGGTACAGGCCTTGGCAAGGAACCAACGAAGTCTATGGGAAAAATAATGTCTGGAAGAATGTCTTGTCATGCTCTTTTTTTTTTTTTTTTCTTTCTTTAATGGCTTGGTGAACCTTTTTGCCAGGCACAGCTTCTGCTGTGAACACCCTTATGGTTAAACAACGCCTGGCCACGCTTTCCCTGAGATCCCGAAGGAGGATTTGGGGATCTAAGGAAGGAGAAGTAACTATCCAGGCCAGTTATTTCAAAATGCTAGAGCAAAGGGAAGGGAAGCAATGGAGAATCTGGCATCTGAGGAGGCTGTGCACAAGAAGGCTAAACAAACCAGGAAAAACTAAAGTGAAAGTGGCCCAATGTTCTTCTGCCCCCTAAATAGGCTTGCGGCTTTCCAATTGGGTGTTTACACATCATCCTGCGCTTTCCCTCCCAGACCATTTCAAACCTAGCCTCGAACTGAAGGCCCAGCTGATTATTTATTTTTCTATTTTTAATGAAAGGAACACAGCAGCATGAAAAGAACGAATTTTCATCTCCAGGCTTGAGAAAAGCCAAGAATTCAGACATCCAATCAAAAAAGCCTCCCGAGTGCCGGCGCTCATTCATGCTGGGTTTGTATCTGATGAACTTTTCATTCAATGTGAAGCTCAATGGGGATGAAACCCAGTGAAGTGAACCAAGGGAAGGACGTCGTCCAAACATGTTGAAGCACTTGTGGGAGACTGCTTGGTCCTTTGTGTTCTGTGGCTCCTGTGAGAAGCCGCTGTCTCTGGCAGGCCCCAAACTGCCAACTCAATGAAGCAAATAATAATTATTCCTAATGGCAATAATAATTATGGAATGCAGTGGACCCGACAGAAGGTTGGTTGTCTGTGGCTTCAGGTGGGGCAGCCAAAGTTTCACACACTCTTTTTATAAAAATCTCTCTCTCTCTCTCTCACATACACACACACACACACACACATTTGCCAGAAGAGATCTGGACAAACTCACTCCTCTGGTTCGTTCTCTGAAAAGTGCCTGACTACAGAGCTAAATTAAATAAATAGCAGCCATCCACACAACCAGTGGCGGGAGTAGGGAGAGGATTGGGACACACCTAGTAATTGACACCACATATACCCCGTCCCCCCAAAATCTCTCATTTTCCTTTTAGTTAAAAGTCTTCAAATCTCTCCAATTCCAGACTTAAAGTCAGGGCCAAATGACAGACATGAATAATCAGATGTATTCCTCCTTTCTTTCTAGGGAAGAACGGGGGAGGGAGAAGAGAGAGTCAGGGTGCTGATGAGTGGCCCCACTCCACTCCACTCCAACTATAAATCAGAATCTCCTGGTTGATTCAGATCAACCAGGGCCTCCTTGGGCCTCCTTGAAGCCCCAAGCCCACGGCTAGTGGCACAGCCAATTTCCTATGAAATAGTCACCCTTCTCCTCATATGCAGGGAATCACCTCCTAAGCTCAGGCTCCCTCTCTCAGTCTAGGATTTGGCTGTCACCACCCTCTGAGGACGTGGGCATTGACACTTAAGTATGTTGCCATGCATGCCAATCATGTCAAGGTGTCAGTGAAATAAAAAGTAGCTTCTGCTGAAAACATAATCTGCCAACCGAACAGTCATTTTCTAGATAATTAGGAACTGTTTCCATTTCCTAAAAATTAAGTGAAGGGGCCAATGTGAATCTATATGAGTTTTTTGTCTTTTAATCTTATTATGCTTGTCCATCACTGGGACTATTCTTTAAAAGTGGTTCTAAGGTGCTGGTGTGGTTTATTGTCACATAAGGAGATGATCACACAGGCTATTATGAAAAACAGTGCTATGTAAAATACACAGAATAAGCAGAATACCTAGGAAAATTCTTCAAGTGTTTTGAATAGGTTATTTGCACGTCCAAAGGCCTAAGTTATGTTCTAGTAGAGTAAAATATTATGAAATGTGTGTACACACACACACACAATTTTTATTTGGGTACACCTGGTCTGTAAAATTCCTCAGTCGCCTGTAACAGTATGCAGTTTAGTTGGATTATTTTAAATTCATTCTTTCAATGTTTTAGAAAGTCTATGATGTTGGAATATGCATCTATGAAGTTGCACTTTTGTTTAGTTTTGTCATAAAAAATATACCCCGACTCAACATAGGGCTCTAGAAAGACTTTGGAGGTAGACTTTGCTTTCATCGAGTTTGCAGGTTCATCAAAATGGCCTCACTCCTGCAACCCGAACAATACGGAAGTGGAATCAGCCTCTACTTCACTTACCTTTTCTTTAGTCTAGCACCTTACTGCTTATCTCTTTAAGTGTGCAATTTGAGCAAGACTTTTGAGAGAAATGAGAGGCAGTGTCATGCTAAACAGAGATCACTGAGTTTGCCAATTGCTTGGCTTTCTGCCCCTAGAGTCTGAGAATGACATTGTGCATGTGACAAGTGTTCAATGGCTCGGTGACTGGGGGATGCATGTTTTTTGTTGCAGTTATTATGATTATTGATGTAGAAAATGTTTGTGAGTTCTAATGGACTGAAAATGATACATTGGAGGTCAACTGTAAAGTGCTGTGCATTTGGCTTGTGAATGACTGTTTCTAAACCAATATATTATGGGTATATGATTATTCAAGAAGTTATTTCTATCATTTCAGAGATGTTTGGGACCATCTGTTCTCTGCAAAGGTCCGCGACCCTGCAAAAGCAAACCAAGCACATTCCAGTATGTGGCTACCCCAGGCTCACAAGGGTCCTATCATTTTACAGACTTTACCAGCTTAATCACCAGCCAAAATGTACTTTGCCAAAGGGGGGAAAACTATAAAACTCTAAATTCTTTTAAATGTGTCTGCTACCATTAGGAATGTTTATTACTGTACAGGTACTTTAAGTTGTTATTTACCAATAGCACAACATACAAGGCAAATAGATTACTGGACTACTTGCTAAACTTGAATGTATCTGTTTTATGGAATTTCTTCTTAGTCTGTATCAGCCAAGCAATATTGTTGTAGGGTATGAGTCATGATAAGGAAACACACTTGTTCCTAAGAGCTTGTTTCAGAATTATTGAGAGTTTGAGCTAGAAAAGGGGACTTACTACATAAGCTGGTTTCATTCTTTCTTTTTATAAGGTGGAAAAGTAGGGCCCAGAGAGGTCAAGAGGTCTGTTCAACATCCCAGAGCTCATAAATGGTAGAATCAGAGCCACCAGCCATGGCTTCCCATCCCTCATACAATGGTTTCACACTGTCTCTTTGAAATAGGATTCCATCTTTTTATAACTGAATCTTAATATCAAGGATTCCCTTTACATCCAAATTTGAGACCAAATTGGATGTTTATGTGTTATTTTCATTCAACCAAAGGTAAAATGTCTCTAGAGTTTGCATAATCTTTTACTAAACCCTCATTAGAAAGGATATAAAAAAATGATAGTAGAGAAAATCTATTTGGTCTAACATAAATGAAAACTATGTACGAGAGAACCTGTTGAATGAATTATCTTTTGAAACCCAAAGTGTCCAACTACATGACTATATCATACATGCAATGGGCACCATAAGCTTTCTGCAAATTCCTAAAATGTGTTTCTATCTTAACTCAGAACCTATCAGTCAATCAGTTCAGACAAGAGTTATTTACACTTTATGAGACATATAGTATTATGGAATATAAAGCTCTAAATAATCTGAAATGTCCACTGAGACACTGCTCTGTTACTTGGGCATAGTCAATCTTCAAAAAAGCAAAGTGTACTGCAGTTCCAAAGGACCAGCTCAGCTTCATCCGTTCAATTTTTCTAACATGCTCAGCTTGCAGAGCACTGCACACAGTATTCATTTTCCCATATTAATTCCCTTTTTAGTATTCTTCAATGAATGGTTACACTTAGTCATGGTACTCTCTCTAAACACCATACCACAAGCCCTGTGAACCTGCTAGGTGTTCATTCATGCTTCTGGCTCTGCAAACAGGAAATGCTGAGCCAACCCCAATATAGGAACTATGACAAGTACAAAAAAATATAGTCAATGATTGCATTTTATATTATGGGAGACTATATATTCTTAACCCCAAATAGTCGATCCTTTGGCACCTTACCCAAAGCCTACCTATAGGAAGACACTAAATAGTGATATAAGCTAAAGCCCTATGTTTCAGGTCTTCCACAAAGTAACCCCCAAATAATAATAACGCCAGAATATAAGACAGTGGAGTGCATTTTCCCACAGAGCTACGTCTGGCAGAATTGTCATCCAGGTCTCTCACATCAGACTTGTTTTACAGCTTTTACTGATTTAAGTATTTTTCTAGTGCTCTAAAAATAAGCCACTTTTAGGAAAATGAGAACAATTGCCTGATAAGATTAGGCCTGGTGGCGTGGTGGATCACACCATTAGTAATCCCAGCACTTTGGGAAGCCAAGGCAAGATCACTTGAGCCCAGGAGTTTGAGAGCAGCCTGGGCAACATAGCGAAACTCTGTCTCTACAAAAAAATTTTTTTAATTAGTCAGGCATGGTAGTATGTGCCTGTAGTCCCAGCTACTCAGGAGGCTGAGGCAAGGAGAATCACTTGAGCCTGGGAGTTTGAGATTACGGTGAGCTATGATCATGCCACTGCACTCCAACCTGGGCAACAGAGTGAGACCTTGTCTTTTAAAAAAATAAAAAGGTTAGTTCAAGGGAGGCAACTACACATAATCATGCACACAGCACTGAGCTCCCCCAAAAGTTACCTTGTCAAGTAGTTTTCAAAATTAAATTTGTTATGAAGATCACTATCAAAAAGAAACAAAAAAAGCAAACAAAAAATGAAAAAAAGATTATTAGCAGTATAGTGCTGAAAAAGACTTCGAGAATTTTCTGGTAATACCTCCCCATTTTACAGGTGAAGAAACTTAAACCTGGGGAAGTCAAGTTTGTTTGGACCCTATGGGATGTATGTGTGGGCGGTCTGGGTTCTAGTTCTGGCTCTGGCCATTATCAGTATGACCTGGGGCAAGTCAATCTCTGAACCTCACTTTACTCAACTGCAAAATGGGCATATCAATTCTCATATAACAGAATTATGAACACTAAATTGGTAAATGATAAAGGAAAATGTGCCTTGTAAACAAAGTGCCTGGCAAAGAGAAGAGATTGTTGTTATTCACGTAGGAGTTGTGCCTAGACATCAAGTCTCTCTGGCTTCATATGTCAGGACCCCTCTCTTAGTGCCTCAGCCTTATCTTCCCAGGCCCTATTCTGTTCTCTTTCTTGGGGATATGCGAACATATTCTGGAGCTCAGATCATCGAGAGCTCCCACCAAACTTGGCTCCTGGAGGAAACTAAACCAAAAGAGGAAATAAATTTGATACTAAAAAGAGTCAGTAAATGAGGATTTTGGAGCTGGGACTGACTTTCTTCATTAATTGGTTAACCGCTTTACATGTAGATGAAGGAAATCAGGCCTTGGGAAGCTGAACGCTCAGCCAATACTACAAACCTATTAAATGGCAGAGTCTGGACTATCTAAAATCCATGACCTCTGAACTCATGACCAATATTTTTCCCTGGTTCCCCTCTGACCCAACATGGTTTTGCTCTGAGCAAGCTTTTCAATACGCTGCACAAAAGAACAAATGTCTTAGATTTACCATAGTCACAGACTGGATGATCCCAGGCTAGTCACTGCAGAAGTAGACCCTGGTGTGTGCCTATGTGTTCCAAAAATAGGAGTGAGGAAATGCACACCGAGACACTTATATGGAAGCTTCAGGAATTCTGTGAGGCAAGCTTATGTTTGTAAGTTCCAGAAATGAAATCCTCCTCCAACAGGAGGACACAGGCAAAGTCACCTACCCCTGCAGGAACTGGAACAAATCTGGAAGTTGCACTGCACCTAGGCAGGGGCTAGTGTCTTCCTGCAAGCTAAGAAGCTGCATGTAGAGCAACCACATGCTGGAGACAAAGGCAGTCACTTCTCTCTGGTAGCTTCAGTTTTCTTGCACATGAGGGCATTTAGCTAAAAGGTCTCTCATCTGTGCTTCCACATGCTCAAGACATTCCCTGATTCCTCTGCCTTGAGGGGCAGGGAAATCCTGTCTATATCCCCTGAAGGATCAAAGCAGCAGCTGGCAACTTAGCGTATGCCCGCTCTGCCTGTAGCTGCCCTGCAGGTGCGTGAGCGCACAGAAGCTTTTTACACTGTCACCAGACGGACTTAGCATTAGCAACTCCTGTGCACTGATGCCTCTCCAAGTCTCAGAAACGCTCATGTGTCTTGCAGAGCACAGGTTTCGCATGGTCAGGAGCACGGGGAAAGCCTGTGCTTTGAAGTCCAACAGACCTACAGTCAATACTCTGTTTATCTCACTGGCTAGGTGACTTTGGACAAGTTACTTGAGGTAGATAGCGCCTACCTCTCTGAGCTGTTGAAAAAATATAGACATGCAAAGCTAGCTCAGTGCCTGGCACATAGTAGAAGTCAGACAAATATTATCTTCCTTCCTCTTCTTTAAGTATCAGCTTGCTAATCAGGGGCTTTTCTAACAAAGGGCTTGAGCCATCCAGGAACAAAGGGCTTGAGCCATCCAGGAGTGAGCTCCGATTTTCTGTCCCAAGTAGACTAGCCTTGCTGTGCTCCCGGTGAGGAACTGAGACACTAAGACGCTTGCCTGAGGAATCAGGAGACTAGAGAAGGGGTATTTTTCTGCTTCTTGGAACACCCAGCCATGTGCTCCTTGGTTCTGGCTCTGCCCCCTTCATCTGACCACAACACCATGTAGTGTTACAACTTTTGAATGTTAAGAAACATTATATTTCCTCAAGTATCAGTACTTAATGTTTCGTTCCACACATAAAACCCTGTGAGTGGAAGCCTGCCGGCCCCCTTGTCAGAGGTAATTTCTCAAGGCTCCGCACGGGATTTAACGGGAGCCATATGGTTAAATCTGTCAACCCTCCCAGAAAGCATCCCCCTGAAGGGCCCTCATAAATGTTCTCGGGGCTGTGAAAGATCCAGCAACTTTCCAACAATAAAGCTATATTCATAGCCGTGATATTCAGCAAAACACAAAGCAGGAAATAATGACTTCTGGTCTGAATTACTAAAAGGAGCTCCAAGTTGTCCTGGCGACGGGCTGAGGAGCAGTGACAACCTGGGACCTGCTGCCCTGCTGCCTCTAGCAGGAAGGAGGTTAGCCTGGATGTCCCCAGCATTAGCCTGCGGTGGACGTGACAGTCTTAGTCATGCTCGGTTTGGTTTGAGAAGTTTAAGACAGCTCTTGACGATGGATTCACGCACAGACGCATTTACAGAGCAAGCACATTCTTAAACTGTAAGCTGCTTTGTTATTTAGGTCTTCTTTAAACAGCGCTCTCTGCGATGGCATCATTTTCCAACTTCCTTCCTTTTTTTTTTTTTTTGCCCCCAGAGCAACAATGATACAATTTATTAACAAATTTATTGTCAAACTTAGTAACAGTCCCATCTTGATGGCACATTGGGCAGCAACATTTAACTGACTCACAAACAAAGCCACACGACACTCCCTGGTAAAGTTAACATCCCTTCTGACGTTGACAAGTTCTGAGATGTCATCAGCTTTTCTTTTAATTATCGTGATTTTTTTATTTGCTTGTTTGTTTTGCTTGGTCATAGCCATTGAGCTACATCTGATATTCTGCCTGACACACAGTGTCAGAGGGAAAAAGGATAAACAAGCACAGGAAGTGGGAGACGAGGTACGATTTATGATGAATTTTGGCACTTTTTTATTTTTACATAACACAAGATTTTCTTCCACAATATTTTATTTAAACTTCTGGCTACGTAATTCGATCTCAGCTGCCTTGCTACAGCCCCATGCAAGCAGGGTTTGTGAACAAATGCCTAATAGCTACACATCCTATGGAAATATGCGTGCCAGGACTAAAATTGGTATAAAATCAGGGAGGGGTTTCATACATAAATGCCTTCATATATGAATTCTATTGAACACATTTCCGAGTTTCCCGATACAGCTGGCCAATTCATTATCTCAACCGGAATACTCCACATTGTATATTCTGATGTTGGACGTATAACACTTCCATTGTAAACAATTACCGTCAAATGATTCTCACCAATAATCTAACGAGCATATGCTCAATCCCCTACAAAGAATTAAAAAGCAAGAAGAAAATTTGTAGACTATTTTGGCAGTGTCTCCCATAACCTGTCAGAACTCTGCACTGGTATCTATTCTTGTAGAACTCCACACTCCATATTACCTCCATTGCTCTCCTGAAGAATTACTGAGCATGAATTATCTACTATCACTTTCCCCATAAAGAGAAATCAATTTCTTTGGGAAACCTGGGATCTATTAAGATCACAGCCACCTACTCAACTCATCATCGGCTCCTACAAAAATATCTCATGAGATAAGAGACTAAGAGGCAGAGAAAGAGAGCAAACTTATACCACTGCTACCTACTCATCCACTATTTTTCCCAAGCCTTTCGGACTTGATCCCGAATTAATGAGCCTGTTACATGATATCTAATAAAAATGACTGGAGTACAGATACTGCTTGGATTCTGCCACATATTTGGTTCAAGGCGGAATCGATTTCATCTCTATTTAACACATGCTTGTTTTCTGTCTCACTTGTCTTCCCCACAGCCCATGGCTCACTCTTTTTTCCATCTGGGAAACTTATCTCCTAAAACGCTACCATCAATCAGCCAAAGACACTCTTCCCGACAGAGCGTCTGCCAGTTTGATGAAGCGCAAGTAGTCACTAGTTTGGGGATGCCTCCCACACTCTCTAGAGCCGTGTGTTTTTCTAGCCTGCCTAACCACACACGAGCAATTTGGGACATTTATACATAGCTCCAGTTCCTATAGAGATAATAGCACTACTTTTACAGAATTGGGCACAGGGCGTGCTACAGGTCACTCCGGTGTGGAATGGAAGTTGCACACGTTGCTTGTCTATCTACTTTTCATGCTATTTCTTTGGATCTTTGCATTTCCACTCATTTTGGTCTGCTTTGGCTCGGAGCCTGCTCAAAACCCATGAAAATCGAATGCTTACAAGGATGCCTACCCTTTGTCCCCAAAGCCTTTCCAACTGGCGCCACTCCCATTTTCTAGTCCTTTATGTCAATACCACTCCCAATACATTCAAGCCTCTAAGCTTAAATTTTACAGTGTGCAAGGAGGGAGACAGAAAAGAGAGCAAACATGGGGCTGTCTGCAGAAGCCAAGCACTGGTAGAGGGAAGGGAAGAGCAGGGACAGGAGCCAGGCAGCCCCCTCTCCCACAAAGCCCCAGTCGTGAACACACCCCCTGGCCGCGGCACAAGAGCACCGTGCATGGGCACAGGTGGGTCCCAGCCTCTCTGGCTGGATGCAGCTTAAGCACTGAGCCTGAATGAAGACTTTCATTGCTGTTTGCTGTTTTTGTTGGCCGGTAGCCATGGCAAACATTTGCAGGTGGCTTGGCCAGATTTTGACACTTAAATATTTGAGGTTGTGATAAAAATCAGAATATTACTACAATATGGTTCTGTGCAGCCTCAAAAAAATAAAATAAAGTTTTAAAAAAAAAAGCTATCTGCAGTTTCAAATGCTCATTTAAAGACACAGTCTCCAGAGGGAACTCATGTTTTAAAATAAGTACTCATTTCCTCTTTCCTGAGAGAAATAAAAGAGTCAACCATCCCCAAATGTTACCACCTAGAGTTTCAAACTGAATCCACTGGTGAGATGGGTTGGGTTGCTTCTTGCTGAGCCCCCGTGATCATCCGGGCAAGGTTTTGGATGGGTCACATGGAGAAAAATGGAAATGACAGGACGTGTGGTTTTGAATCAACATGGTAAGCACGACAGGGAAGAATCTCAAGAAAAGAAACAGCCTCCCCTCGAGCTTGGCAATGAGACAGAGTCCTAAAAGTGACAATTATCTCCTACAACACACCAGGAGAGACATACAACACCCCAGGAGCAAGAAAAAATGGGAGGATGGAGGGGTTCGGGAGGGTATCTGCACCAGAGAAACACTCCCATCCATCTAGGCATGGTGACACCGCCTACCAATGTCACCCACATGTACAGTGCCAGGCCAGCTGGGTAAATTATTGACAGAGTCAGCACTCATCTTAAAATTTAGTGCTAACCCTTAAAAGACTGTTTCATAAAGACCAGCTTTGTACTAACAATGGCTGAACACTACGGGCCTCCAAGAGGGTAGTTGGTGGGGGGTGGGGGGAGAGGGAGGCAGGAGAGCTCCAGGGGGGAAGGAATGCTGTAAAACTGCTAGTAAACTTTAGCACATTTTATGTTTTTTCCCCTTGAAGGAAAAATAAAATAATTCTAATTAGCTGGCCTAACTGTGAATTGTCTGCCTAAAGCCAAGCCACTAGAGTGAAGAAGTCCTTTGAGATTTAGATGCTGTCTTTAATGAATCCACCCCACCCTCTTAGCATATTATGGGTTCTTGATTTAGATGGTGGCAACATTTGCTCTCATAGTCATTTGAGGAGAAAAGAAATCTTTAACAGAGACACTTGCTAATTTAGCATTGGCTTCTTTAAACAAAGCCCAGCGTTCAAATGGCCAAGATTCATTTCTTTTTTATTTCTTGAATGGGAAACGGAATGTGTCCAAGTCAAACTCAGAAAATGGTCACCTGCTTCTGTCACTTGCTTCTGTCATTTCTTAAGGTGGGTCTTTATGTGTCACAACAGGGTTAAGCTGAGAAATGTGAGAGACAAGGTACCCCTTCTGGAGCATTCTAGGGAGGAATAAACCAGTGTTGTCCTCAGTGCTCACTGTTGCTCTGGGATTCTTACAACATTATAAACAAGCAGGAAATGATGTACTGATGAATTGTGAGGCAGCTTCTAAATTTTTTAAAAATTACCATCTCTAATATTCAACTGAAAATCCAAACTGAATTCTGAAGCAGGTACCAAACACAGTGAGCTCCCCTTCTTATTTCAAATGGAGAATTCTGGGAACACAGAGCAACCAGCTCTCAGCATCCACCAATATAAATTTATCATAGCTCTTTGGCTTAAGTTACTACCTTTTATTCCTAAGAACCCAAGTGCTCTTAAATCTTTTATCACATCTTTACTCTTGTGAAGTTGGAAAGAACAGACATCATCCTCATTCTGAGGAAAAGGAAGCTGGGCCAGAGATTCTGCATTTCTAAGAAGTTTCCAGATAATGCCCACATTGCTGATCCTCAGATCATACTCTGCATAGCAAGGAGCTAGAGTGATCACCTGATGCCAGGAAGTGAGAGCTCTTTCCATCACATGGTAGGGGTGTCTGGGAGTCAATGACATGATCTTTCTACCAATTTTCCCCCAATGCTTCAGTATTGTATTTGCATAAGTGAGAGGAGAGGGCCGCTTTCTTTGTTTTGTTTACTCCAGGAATGAGTATGGGCCAATGCAGAGGGAGGGGAGAGACAATAGCGAAGGGAGAAGCGAAGAATGACCAGAGGGAAGGAGGACTGTGGAAACTGTCCTCCAGTTTGACCCCCTTATCCACAGTTTTGCTTTCTGCAGTTTCAACTAACCAAGATCCAAAAATATTAAAATATTTAATATTTTGCTCTGGAAAATTCCAGAAATAAAAAAGTCACAAGTTTTAAATTGTGTGCTGTTTCAAGTACCATGATGAAGTTTTGTGCCATGCAGATCCATCCCTCCCAGGATGTAGATCATCCCTCTGTCCAACATGTCCACAATGTAGATGCTCCCTGCCCAGTGGTCACTTAGTAGCTATCTCAGTCATCATATGGAAAAAAACATAGTATATGTAGGGTTTGGTACTATCCGCAGTTTCAGGCATCCATTGGGGGTCTTGGAAGGTATCCCCTGTCAATAAGGGGGGACTACTATACACAGAAGACATGGTCACCATAACACCCATAGAGTTTTCCAAAGTCATCTTAAAGTTCACAAATCTTGTTTGAAGAAACCATGACACAGAATGACTTATTTCCCCACCCTACCCACCCCCCAACAAACAAAGTCTAAGATCAAAACAGCTTTCACCAAACAGAGACTCCCTCTCCCTTCTCCCATCAAAACCGTCACTCTAAATCTCTAGGCAATATCACATCAGCCAGGAAAACCAACCAATCTGCGCACCAGAAACAAGGAGAACATCCAGAACATCCCCTGAGCTCCATCCAGGGCCCAGAGGCAGCCGAGGAGGGCTCCTTACCCAATCTGGCGGTTGGTGGAAGGTGCCTGAGTGATGACAGAGCTGGACTGTGGCGACGGCATGGCTTGCTGAATCACAACGCTGGTGTCGTGGTTGGGCAGCCGGGCACTGCCAAGCTGGTGAGCTCCAGGCCCTGCCAGGGCCCCACCAACCGCATTATGCATCGAGATATTCTGCCCAGAGAAGACAGAGGAGAAAGGTCAGAGGGAGTCAATGTTTTATTCTACTCTCAAGCTCTCAAAGGCAAAAATTGGGAATCTGGTCATGTCAACTAAACAGAGTTATGGCTTCTGGCAAGCCTTGGGCCCATTTATCTTGTTATAACTCACAGCTAAGAAGAGATGAAAAATAACTACCTACCCTTACAGGAAAGCACAGGGGAAAATGCCTTGAAGTTTACTTATCGCTCTGCTGCCATCCTGATGTGAGGTTTGCAACAGGGATGTTTCACACATACCTCCTCTGACTTGATGGGATATATTGATGGGAAAATGATTTCTGTGGTAAGCACACAATACCGTGATTTAGCGGATAGCTGTTCTGCATCCTGCTTGCATGACAAGCTCACTGGGTTATTTTTTATTTTCAGTTCTATAAGAGTGGCCAGCCATGTATTTTTTCCGGGAAACTATAATACTGCCTTTCCAAATCATAATCTGAGTACTCGTTACATAAGCTCAACAGCCTGCAAAATGAGGATGGATAGTTGGAACAGAGGCCAGGGTGTCTGGGATCCAATGACCAGAGTTGCAACTTTCTGCTGTGTATCCCTAAAATCAATCTCTAACAACGGAATGGAATAGTGGGGTATGGAACGATTATTGAGGGCCTGTTCACTTGTTGACTGTCTTTTCCCCTAGAATTCAGAATGTTTGTGTCCATGACTCTATCTTGTGGTGCTTAGACAACAGTAGCCATTCAATAAATGTATATTAATAACATGAATAAACTGGTAAAGAAACAAATGAGACACCTCGGTCACTTAGGGACTTAATGTCATTTATTTATTTATGATGACTTAAATGGATGCTTCTTTGTTTAAAATTCAAAAGTAAGGTAAAAGATGTAAGACAAAAAGAGTTTAAAAGACAGCTATTCATAGAAAAGAAAGTCGCGTGGAAAACCACAGGAAATTCACACTGAGCCGGAGAGGGCTCATCAACACATTGGGGCTGGAAGGAGAAGAAGAAATTGAGAACCCAGGAAAGAAGAAGTGCAGGGCCATGTGAAGTAACAGGCAAGGGCAGCAAGGAGGCCTCTGTGAACCGCTAGGTGCAGCTCTCCAGCCTAGAAGGGTGGGGAAATTCCAGAGGTCAGCTGGACAATGGGCTGAGGATGGGGGGAAAATGGTGTGTCAGTAGCAATTTACTAGAGGAAAAATATATATCTGTCTGCGCTTTGGTGTTAGCAAAGCAAAAATAAATGGTACCCAAGAGAACTAGAAGTGGTTCTTTGAAGTTCTTCTGCAAAGAACAGGATTTCCTGCACTATGTGCTAAATGATGGTGATAACATATATGGTATTTGGGGTGGCTGTGTCCATCACATTGCACCTTCCCCAAGTTTCTGATTTCTAAATCCTGACCACACAGTCTGTCAGGAGCCCAGATGGAAACTGGACACCTGGCTGAGACTGTGAGCTGACTGACTGTGTTGTCGTGGGATCCCAAAGGCATGAACGGGCTTATATACACACACAGCCCAAAGGCTCCTCTTATATACTGGAAAGTTTTTCTGACATGATAAAATACTGTGGTTGGGTAGAGTAAGATGAAAGGAAATGGTGATTTGCACTGGGGCGGCAGTGCAGGAATATACTTTAGTTCTTTTTATAGGATCTAGAGATTTAGACAATTGGACTAAAAATAATAATGAAAATAAAGATACTTGTGTTATCTCTTTTGGAAGTGAACCTTGCCAAACTTATTTCTCTGGATCTTAATCAGGTCTCAATTAGGTAAATAATTACAGGTATGATTTTTTCCATTGTTTAGGTCCTTAAAGACACTCAAAGTTTTTCATCTTACCTAGAGTCATCTACTCTGTCAATAATAGATCCAAGGCAATGAGCGATTTTTTACCCTCTTTTTAGAATTATTTCCACTGTGCTCTGCTACCAGAGATTATCAGTACAGTTATACAACTTAATTTTCAAGATCATATCCTTTAAATTTACAATGAAGAATATAAATATATGAACCCTCCTTGAATTATACTGCACATCTCTTCTCTGTCACCCCCATACGTAGTCCCAAAGTCCTTCAAATTTAACCTAAGCATCTCTCATCTCTTTCATCTTTCCATCCCTCCTTCTATCAACCTACACCCCAGCTACCATCATCTCCTTTCCTGGACCAGACAGTGGTCCAATCACATGAAGAAGCCTCCCCTGGCCCCTCCTACAGTGATGGGCACCATCTCCTTTTCCTATATAGTATTTTTCATAAGTTTACAATTGTTTTTGATTATTGTATTAACAGCTTTTTCTCCCCCTGGACTGTACACCCAATGAGAGAAGGAACTAAATCTGATTTTACTCCCCATTGTGTCTCTGTTGCTTATGTCAGTGCCTGGCATATCACAGGTGCTCAATAAATACAGAGTGAATGCGTGAACTCTAAGATACCATTCCTAGAATATTCAGTATGAGGAAGTATTATTTTTTATTGCCTGGTCAGTTTTTTGTTTTTTGTTTTTTGTTTTTTTCTTTCTTTCTTTTTTTATTGGGGGAAAACTACAAAGCATTTACAGTACAATGTTTACAGTCACAATTTGTAGTGAACTGATTTCCCAAAATATATTACCACTCAAGTTGACTTATCTTGTTACATTCAAAAATCTACTCT
>CAUYRT010081841.1:0-20743 GCA_963574885.1 Lepilemur ruficaudatus
GGATCAATTTCCAGGTCAGGTGCGCTGGCTCACACCTGTAATCCTAGCACTCTGGGAGGCTGAAGTGTGTGGATTGCTCAAGGTCAGGAGTTCCAAACCAGCCTGAACAAGAGCGAGACCCCGTCTCTACTAAAAAAAATAGAAAGAAATTAATTGGCCAACTAAAAATATATAGAAAAAATTAGCCGGGCATGGTGGCACATGCCTGTAGTCCCAGCTACTCGGGAGGCTGAGGCAGGAGGATTGCCTGAGCCCAAGAGTTTGAGGTTGCTGTGAGCTAGGCTGACGCCATGGCACTCTAGCCTGGGCAATGGAGTGAGACTCTGTCTCAAAAAAAAAAAAAAAAGATCAATTTCCATGCCTGTCCCATCAGGTTCTAGTGCAAAGAGAATAAAACGTGTAGAAAAGCAGTGGGGATCTGTGAACATGTAAATGGCTGGGCACCTGCAGGGCCTGGGCTGGGTTTTGTGCCAGGCACAAGGAGTATCTTAATACACATTTCCACTGGAGCAGATCTGGACGCCAAGCCCCGCTGGTTTGAGCACTTGCTGCCAAGCCAGAGAGTGAGTAGTTCTCTCATGAGAGCCCAACTCAGGGATTTTCAAAACGTGGTCTTGAGAATTCTCCACATGATTCACAGACTGGTGCACAAATTCTCAATGTTTAGTGTTTAGTTTCTGGCATGAGTCAGTGATTTGCTATCTATCATTGGTGTTTCATCAGAACGGCATCAGCCTTTTCATTAATTCCAGTCAGCTGGATTTCCACTTCTGTTTTTTTCTTTTTCGGGGCAGGAAAGTTAAAACGTTGGAGCTAGAAATAATATCCAAGGTCAGTTAGTCCCAACCCTCTCAGAGATGAGGAAATGTCTAGTCACTGCTTCAGTGGGACCTGAAGTCAGCACTCCTAGCCCCTAGCTCAGTGCCTTTTCTACGGCCTGCGCCACTCCTGTCCCCTCAAACAGTCTGCAGATTGAAGAGATGTGAGCAAAGTTGTCCAGACTCACCCAAGACTGAGCTGTGAGCAAGACAGCCACTTTATTAGTTTAGATCCAGAGAAAACCACTCTTGAGTCACGTTGTGGCAATATCCAGGTAGGGCCTCATTGCTTGGTAAGATCCCCCTCCCACCCCGGGAAACCAAGTCTGAATTCCAGCAAGACTAGCCTGACCTCGAGCCCCAGCAGCAAGCATCCTTTCTTACAGGTTGTCTGTTAGGACGTTTGGCGAAGTGTTTAAAAACCTGGTGCAGCTTTGCACCTTGGCCCCAGGCCTATTCACTCTGGGGGTGGCAGCAGCTCCCCACTGCGGGAGCCCTTGGCTCTGAGCTGTGAGCAGGGCCGGCCCCATCAGTTTGGCTCTTCCTTCAGAGTTGCCACAAAACCTTGGGACTACCATTGTTTTTTGATATCCTGTTTCCTTTCTTTTTAGTAACCAAGAAGATTTCCTCCTGAACAAATAATTGTGTTTTGTTTACATTCAGAGTTAGATGTTGATGTTGATTTCTAGTTAGAATCCACATCTGTCTTTGGTTATAGGCAGCCTCATTGCCCGCTGATCTTACCGCTCATCAGCACACCTGTCTAGCTTGTTCTGATACCTTGGGATAAACTTTGAGAATCTTTGGGCCCTTTTTTATCTTGTGGCCCCATCACTGTAGAGAGAGTGGCAACAAGCATGGCTTCTGGGATCACACTTAGTAGCTGTGTGATGCCAGGCAAATTTGCCATTTTGTGCCTCAGTTTCCTCATCTGTAAAATGGGGATAACATTTGTAACCTGCCTCAGAGTTGTGAGACAGTGTGAATTGAGTTAGTTCACACAGAGTATTCACTTAGCTCAGGGCCTGTCAGATAGTTAGCACTCAGTATACTGATGATTGTGGGACAAGTGGTGTTGATATTAATACTATAGTAAGAGTGATGGTGGTTGTTTTTGTTATTGTTACTTCTCTCCAGTTCCCTACAAAAGAACCATCTCTACCTAGAAGCCCTGGGCCACTGAAGTTTGAAGTTAGAGCCGAAGGTGGGTAAGGTGCAAGGGCAGGGACGTGGACCTCAGCACCGAGGGAATGGGTAGCTTTACAAATTCAGGCCACGTGGCTTTGAGAGGGATGGAAACGAAGCTGCCTTCTAGCTGGGGGAAGACAGAACTAGCCTTGGGACACAGCTTGAAGAAATGTGGGAATCCACCCCACTGCCCTTTCGACCACCTCCACCCTCGGGGAGGGAGGCTAGCCTCAGAAACACAGATCTGCTCTACACGAATGAGGACCCTCGCACAGACCGAAGGATAAGCTCACAGCCAGAGAACTCGAGATTTCATTGCACATCTAGTGACAGTCATTTCTTAAGCCTTGAATATATAGGTGCTAAAGAAAACAGAATTTAGACATAGCACATGCCAATAAGAAGAGCCTGTCAAGGTAGGAAACGCAGGTCTGAGATTTAGAAGAACACCCATAGTCCTCACGCCGCCTCTCACAAGCCTGTGGTCTTGAGTGTTCACCTCTCTCTGGGCTCCGGCTGTAAAGCACAAAGTTTGGGCTAGGTGACTACAGCTCCTTTCAGTTTTAATGAAACGCTGAGTCCACTAAAAGAGACACCCAAACCTTCTTCCCGTTACGCTTCAGTTTTTTGTGTGTTTGTGCACACACACGCTGTGAAAGAGGTGGTAGCCTGTTGTATGCTAAGGAAGAAAGGTTTCTCATAATTCTGAACAAGTCATTAGACTTCTGTAACTGCTTTCTCACCTGTAAATGGTTATCAGCACCCGGGGCCCTCCCTCATAGGGTACTTATGGACATTAGATAATAAAAGGATTGTAAAACACTGTGTAAATGTCAAGGGCTGTGTAATAGGAAAGCATAACCTCAAGCAGAGCAGGAAAACTCAGCGTGGGAAAGATGAAAACTATAGATTTTCCTCTACCTGAAGTTTAAAAATGATCTATTTTCTTTATTTTTTTAAACAGAAAATATATTGAGTTCTTTGTACACACTTTTCTACTGATGCTTTAGAATAGCACAAGTTTGGGGGACTGGCTTCAAAATCAGACCATGTTGTTAGAAGTCACTTCATGCTTCAGAACCCAAATCTCCTTGCAGCTATGACAAGCTTACTTTATTTCAAATCCCAACGGACAGTAAAGTTGCCGTGTATAGCATCATCCGCGTCTTGCAATCACAAATTTATTTGCAAGGGTAAAATTTGGAGAGTTTGAAGAGCAGTGGAGGAAGTCTGGTCTCCCAGGTACTTCTTATAAGCTTCAGGTCAGCTATAGCCTGTGCAAGGACAAATGATAGTTCCATATTTCATTTATCTGGCACCTTTCTCTAAGGAGATCAAAGCTGCTTTGTGGACTTAATCTATTTAATTCTCACAACATCTCTGCCATGTAAGTAGCTGTTATCATCTTCACTCTGCTAATATGGAACCCGCAGCCAGATACGAAAACTGGCTTTTCAAGGACACAAGTAAATTAACATCAAGAATAGGAGGTTAGATTCTAAATTTTATTTATTATGTTCTTCCAAAAATTTGTCCAATTTTTCCTAAGGAAGGCAAATTTGAGAATTCTGTAAAGCAGTGATCCCCAACCTTTTTGGCACCAGGGATCGATTTCATAGAAGACAATTTTTCCATGGACTGGGAGGTGAGGGGATGGTTTCAAGATGATTCAAGCGCATTACATTTATTGTGCAGTCAAACCTCCCTGCTGATGATAATCTGTATTTGCAGCTGCTTCCCAGGGCTAGCATCACCACCTCAGCTCCACCTCAGATCACCAGGCATTAGATTCTCATAAGGAGCGTGCAACCTAGATCCCCCACATGCACAGTTTATAGTGGGTTTCCTGCTCCTATGAGAATCTAATGCCGCTGCTGATCTGACAGGAGTCAGAGCTTATGCAGTGATGCCAGCGATGAGGAGTGGCTGTTAATACAGATGAAGCTTCTCTCACGTGCCCAGTTCATAACAGGCCACGGACTGGTACCAGTACGCGACCCAGGGGGTTGGGGACCACAGTGGTAAAGGGCATACTTTTGTCTCCAATTCTTAGAAAATTGTCTCCAGATTCTTAGAAAATTGGCAGATTTGCTGAGCCTTCCTATTAGTCACTGTTAGATATTCTAGAAAATCTGACCTTAGGTACAGTAAGGAATAAGGCCATGCTAATAGTATTGCATAAATTTGTCAATATGGAGTCAAACATACGTGGGTTCAGCTAGCTCTGAACTTCAGTTTTTAATAAAATGTTGCGTAATAGTTCTTGCATCAGAGTTGTTATCAATTAAATGGGGCGATATGTATAAAATGCTTCACATAGAAGCTGGCACATAGTAAGCTTTCAGTAAATAATGGCTCTCATATTACAAAGCAGACAGGTTTTTAGGTTAGGTCTTCCCTCGTTAAGATTTTCACTCAATGTTTAAGCTCTCATCAAGCTAATCCAGATATATTACAGGCTTCCTTTTTAAAAGAATGCTTTGTATGTTGCCATAGCAAGCCTGCTCCTTTTTTCTTTCCCGTTTCGTCTTCAGTGATCCATTTTGGTTATGAGAAGCTTGCTCAGGGAGGAGTTTCTGCACTTTAGCTTGGATTTCTGTCAAAACAAGATTACCTGAGAGAAGCTATTTAGTCTTATGAACCAACCTTTGATTTCAGAATTCTTTGGGTTCTCTTGAATGTGCTAAGCTACCATGCAATGTGCGTAGAAACAGTACAGTTTCGGTTCTGCTCAAGAAAGAGGGGGAAAAGATGATCTAAATTCTGTTTTCTTTAGCACCTAATATATATTCAAGGCTTAAGAAATGAATGTCATTAGATGTGGAACAAATTTATTGCTGCCTTTGTTCCCAAATGGGGGACACTTACAGAAAACAAAGTGCCCTGGGCCCCTCTTAGAATCAGAATCTCCAAAAGTGGCCCTGAAAATCTTGATTTATTTCTAATACAGTTTTCCCTGTGGTTCTGACACCCTGCCAGGTTTGAGAGCCACTGTTCAAGTCCATTTTCCAGATGAGGAAAATAAGGCCCAGGAAGAGAAGCATCTCTTCCGAGATCATTCGCATGGCTGGTTAATGGCAGAGGCCTGCCTGAAACTCAGATCACCCTTGCAGTCAGTGCAGGGGTTCTTCCAGTACTCCCCCAGGCCCCTGGGGCCACCGTTGACTCAGGAGAAGTAGACGAAGCTGTCTGTGTCTGTACTTTCTCATCTGTATTGTGGAGATAATAACTCCTGACCTTAAAGGGCCATTGTGAGGTTAAATTAGTTAAGGGGTGTTCAGTTCACTTTGTCCTTTACTCAGAGTCTGTTCTTTAGACAACTGAAAGGGTGCTAAATTAAGCCATTTTGCAGAGAGGTCTGAGTCATCTAGTGGCAGCTGTCTGTGCCTCACTGGAGGTGCTTTGATCATTGTCATCTAAATGCATGCATTAAGTACTATCTGTAGCACAGCGCTCTGGGCTGTGCTAAGTGAGTTACCCAGATAATGGTCTCTGCCCTTCAGAACAGCACTGAGGCAAGGGACATAAAGGTTATTCACACAGCGACAGAATAACACTGATAGGCAGTAGAAGACAAGGGATCTATGCGTGTTGAATTCGATGGCCTAGAAGAGCCTAGGAGCGTGGGGACACCCACTCTGCCCCCACTGGCTTACACAAATGGAGTGCTTTAGCTCAGGTCACATGGCAAGTCGGGAACAGTTTGTGTGACCCGACCAGACAGAGCTGTTCCGACCTCCCCTGCTGGATGGGAATTGTTTTTTCTCAGAGTTGGAATGTAGCAGTGTCCATTGTACTCAGTCTGGAAAGGCTTTAGTTGGGAGTTGGCATTTCAAGGACATCTTGAGATGAGGCCTTTAGGGCTCAGAATATGGTTTAAGAGATGGGGGGCAGAGTGTGTTTGAGAAGGATTGGGCCAAAAAGATTATGAAGTATCTTGAAGTAACCTAGAAAGAAGTCTTAAAGCAGTGGGTAAGGTTCTTGGGAGTGTTTTGTACCCCAGAGGGAAGTCCTAAGAGAACTCCAAGAAGGAGACAAAACATTCAAAATTACTTCCAGTAGAAGGGCTGTGATGGGCATGATGGGGTGAGTTGGGGGAGGGAAGCAGCTCTGGGAGGTTAAGAAAAATGATTGCCACCATTTTAACAGCTATTATGTGCCAAGCTCCATGTTCAGCTTTTACATAAAATGCCTTTATCCTCAGAACAGCCCCACCAGGCAGGTATTTTCATCCTGACAGGTGTTTCCCCTTTGCAGATGATAAAACATACTCAGGGATATTGGGTAACTTGCTCAGAAACTCAAAAGGACTGATGGGGGCAGTATTTTAGCGCATGTTGGCTCCTTCCAAATCATTCTGCTGCAACTTGAGACTACTCTAAGAATATTGGGAGGAAAGTTATGAATAGCCAGCTAAGAAGCAACTAAAACTTTTCATTTTTGTTTATAAACAAAGAAAGGAACAAAATGGAGAGGGGATGTCCTATGGGTTAGGGATAGGGAACGCAAGCTCTTGCACTAGTCTGAATTATGCTCAAGAAAGGACAAGTGGAAAATGACTAGAGGTTGCTTATTTGGCAGATCATTGACATGGTAACGTGACTCAGTGAGATAGAGAAGAGGAAGGATCACAGAAGAAAGATAAGCATATGTCATTTATAATTAGAGTTACTGATTTAGGGTGTTCAGGATTGAGAACTAGGCATTGTTTGACCAAAGGGGAAAGTTCAAAGTGGATATGTGAATGAGTGTGTCATCTGAACAAATGATATGCAGTCATTGAGTGAGATAGATCCTCAGAAAACATCACTTATGGACCTGTGTGTGCGTATGGCATGGTAATAAGACACTATAGCAAGGATGTGAATAGGTAAGAACTGGGAAAATTATACACTAGGAGAAGCTATGTGTTATGACACAGCACCTGGTAGTGGAAGGAGAAGAATAGGGAAAGTTAAGCCTGGCAGGACTCTCCTCCCAGTAGGAATGGATCGTTGATATGGTTTTGAAGATAAGAAGGACAGAGCACTGAGGCAGAAGGCAAAAGCAAACAGATCCAGTATCTGGGAACCTAGGGAAGGGGGAAAGGAAAGGAAGAGACGACCTGTTGAGCATTTTATTATGTGTTGAGCACATTAAATATTCAATTAATTAAATGAATTTAGATTCTCAGTTAAATACTCAGTCCTTGCAACAGTCCTGCAGGTAAATGTTGTGTCATCTTATCATGGATGGGGAAACTAAGGCTCTGAGAGGTAGTCACTTCCCTGAGATGAGACAGCGAGGGAGGCAGGATTTGCCCAGGTCCGCCTCTGAACCCCTTGCTCCTGCCACACTGCCTCAGCCAGAAGCTAGAGAAGGGAGAGGCAGATTGGTTGTTTGCAGAGTCAGACTACGAGAGGGTGGTAAGGATCAGTGTGGATTCGGAGAAGCGATGAAGATACTGGTGGCCTTGAAACTGCTACAGAGTAGGAACGGGAGAAGCTGGCCACAAGGAAATGCACATGGTCGGGTTCACAGGGTCATTTGCCATGCATGGCATTTTGCTACCTGGTACATGGAAGATTAAATAGTAGCTGCATTTAATTCTCTCTTTTGGAAAAGATGAGAGTTTCTTGTTTGAACGAATTCTTTGCAAGCCACATTTTAGTCTACATAGGAATAAGGTTTGGTTTTTCAGGTTAGTACATCTTCAAATTATAGTTCCAAGAAAAATACTGACTCCACTGGGTGGTTTTTCACATTTTTAAACCAATGGCCCTGTTGGCAACATAGACAGGCACACCAGCAAGTCATCTGGGAACTATGGGAATCCAACCCCACTAACACTGTGATGTGGCCATCTGTGCTTAGTAATAGCCCAGGTCTGATCTTCTCGCCCTTTTCAGTGACATAGGCTACCTACTGTTTATGAAATTACGGGTTTGTGTGAATTGCAACCAATTGGCAGAAGCCCTTTTAATTTGGGAAAATAGGATTCACCTATATGAAGTTTCTGTAGTCTCAGGTTTGAAAAAAAGAATGGGCAAATGTTTGGCTTTAAGAGTAGGTAAGTGACCACGGCACAGCAAGAAGTCTTTTTCCTCACTGAGAAGACATATTCTAGCCGCTGATTTAACTTCTGTTACTTTTGCTGACCTGCACCCTTGCTCCCCGTGTAAGTGTATGACAGGTCTGAACATAATTATTCTTTGTAGTCCATTGCCTCTTGTAAAATGATGCTGTGATTGTAAGTTTTCCTGAATACAGTTTTCAAAATGTTGGTAATAACCACATTGCACCTACCTGCTATACTTGAGTAATCATCTCTGTTGCTCAATTTACTTAATATTGGTCATAGTGAAACATGTTTTCATCACTTGAAATCCAAATTTTATTTGCTAGGTTACTAATGGCTATTTATTTCTGTAACATAAGATAGGATGTTGTGCAAGTTTGACTTGCAAATACTGTAGGTTGACTCTTGAAGGCAACAGGTTTGCCTTGAGCTATCAGTGTAAGGAGTCATTTGACTCCTTATGAGACTACTCATGAAAACTTCTGTTTGGTTTTTTTGAGTTTTTTGTTTGTTTTTAAGATAGTCTGATTCCTCTGGGGGTGAAAAGTTGATAATGATTGAAAGAATAAAGGATTTAAAGCTGAAGTGTATTTTTGAGACTATAGCTATTGAGCCTACCCTGCTCCTGACTCTCATCCCTTTCATTCTGGAGAATGGAACAAGGTTAAGGAAGATGGGTTACGGGCCATGACCTCCCAGGTCACCTAGCTGATTAGTGGCAGAGCCAGGATCTTTCAGTTGTGCTGGTACTCTTTCTGCCAAAGCACTATTCTCTTTTCACTGGCCAACAGTTGACTTGAAGGCTCTGTGTTTCTTTTATCCTAGATATTGGTTGAGAAAAACTGCCTTTTACATAAAAGCCCTTGAGAATATTTCTCATACAAGCCAATCAGCAGAACACAAAAGTTTCTTCCTGTAAGATCTCCCAAAGTCTCCTTGGCTTGAATTTTCTTCTCACTTTTCTTTTGAAAAGCTACGTTCCTTTTGCACCTAAGAATAATGAATCTTGTTTGTCCTGACAGCAGTGTGCAAGCATCTATTGCATCAAACTCCCCAAGCGGAGTGAAAAACCAATGGTCCTTCTCTGAATTTCATTAGCAAGGGCAGCAAACATTTCATCAGAACCTCAGAAGCAATAGAGAGAAGAAAAATCAAGTTAGCAATTACATAGCTAACATTGTACAAGATGAAAGCCTGCATGATAAAATCCCTAGTGTTATAAATTCTACTTTTATTTTTAGATTTGCCTGCATATAGGCTGTCTATCCTTTCAAAATTCAGTGCCTGTTGACAGTAGTAAGATTTTAAATGAAATTTGTTATAAGAATAATAAACATGGTATGTGCAATGGAACTGACTGATCATGGAAAAGGTAAGGACTGAATCAGGCCATCATGGTGCTTCGGACATCTTAGGATCTTAATTCAGACCAAAGGTTTTTACAGGATTCCCTGAGAACTTAATTGTAGCTCTAGCCCTGGATTTACAGTTGACATGAGGAGCAAGGATGAGCAGACAAGCTAGAGAGAGCACAGGGTGCCTCATAACAAGATGTGACTTACCCTGAGGCATCTTGCCCAAACTGTTCTATGTTGGTAATTCACATTCAGAGAAGACGTGTTTTAAAAGGTGCTCTGATGCCTGGCTGCTACAGAGGAAGGGTCACTGCTCAGCAGTCATTCAGGCCTGCCTTGGGTCCTGTCCACCCCCAACTTCTTCTCCTCCAGCCTTACTGTCTCCACATACCCCTGGTCTCTCTTGTCCATTGGCCTGGCACGAGCTCCCTGTGCCACTTAGAACAGCCTTCCTCCTCGGGAGTCTACTGCGGAAGCTCACAACTTATCCCTCATATTTTAATGGCATTCTCTGTGCCAACACTAGACAGTGAGTTCTTTAGATCGAGGACTCTGTCTTATTTATCCTGCTGTACGTAGGACCTACCACGTGTGATAGACACTCAGTTAATAGTGGTGGCCGGGTGGGTGGAAGAGGAAACAGCGAGCAAGCTTCTGCGTAGCTTACATGCTAGGAGGCATTTAACTAGTAATAATCCTAGAAAAATATCAAGTAATATCAGAAAACCTGCCTTTCAGATGCTTTTATTCCCTAGTGTACTATAATGGACATAATAGGGCATTTGTACATATCGCTGGAGTGGCTGCCGTTAGGTCCCTCTCTGAGAATGCTACGGTGGCACCTGTGCTTCCTCTCACGTTTGTCTTCGTTCATCTTAACTCCGTTTCCTCCAGGATTCCTCCCAGTGCCACCGTCCCTCTTGCAGTCATCTTAAGAAACCCCTCCCCCCCGTGAGTTTCCATGCCACCTAAGCTCACCTCTCTCCTGGTGTTGTGACACTGTGTCATGGGTTTCCTTGTCTGTTTCAATGCCTCTGAGCCTAGGGAACAGCAGGTGGTCAGCAGACATTTACTAAATGAAAGTTGCATGAGTCATACCTTGGGCTTTTAAATGAGGAAGAGAAAATGAATTTTCTTTAAATTTTGCTCCTGATCCTAGGAAACCATAAGCGTCCAACCCTGTAGTTTTTTAATACAACATGACGTGTGATCATATTTAGGGCTACAAGTTTCAGTTATCCAACCCCTGCGAAAATGCTGCTCAGCTGTCATTGTGAAACTAGGTTAAAATTCGAAAGCTAATGCTTTTTACCATTTACTGACAATGGTTAATTAAGTTTAATTGCCATCTTTATGTTAATTCTGAAAAATAAAGTACCTGAATTCTGAAAAATAAGAGAAACAAGTCCTTATTTTTAGTATTCCTTTCTTTTCTATAAATCTGTTATAAATTGAAGCATATTTGATTGTATTTTCCTTCTTCTTCCTTACTTGCTCTTGATTTGCCATTTTGATCTCCTTAGATGTTGAATCATATTTTTTGGAATGAAGTAGTCACAGGCTTTTTTATCATTAGCTATTTTACTATTTAATTTAGAACAAAGAACAGAGTGATAAAATTAGGTACAAGAGACCTCTATGTGTCATCAAGTAACCTAGTCTACTTTTGGTAACAAAAATAAAATTCTCTTTAAATAATTGCTAGCTCATTTTGAACCAGCTTTGCTCAGATGAATGGCCTTCAGTCTGTGTGACGAGTATGAGAAACTCACCTCTCCCTCACAAAGTTTTGCCCAACAGTTAAAATTTTCCTTTTCCTAATTTCATTCCACTGCTCCTAATTATGACCCCAATAATTAGTGTGCTAATTACATCTCCTGCATAATTTCTCTGTCTCCTTGATGTTCACCCTTCATTTATTTTTAGCCCGCCTTCTTTATTTGCTCCTAATTCCCTCTTCGCTCTTCTCTCCCTGGGCTTGTGGTCACGGGCCTCAAAGTGAGACAGAGGCTTCCCCAATCACTGTGACAATCACCTCTCCATATTTTTTTTTTCTTTTGTCTTGAGAGAACTTTTAGCTAAGGAAGAAAATTGTAGTTGGAGGAATTGGAGAGCTATGACGTAGCCTCGTCCTCTGCGGTGCTGGGGGGTGGTGTGCTCATCACTTGGTGCCATCTCAGTACTTCCTGCACAGTCCAGATGAGACCCATGTTCTGGGCTGCCCGTGTGGCTACACCCCGACAGGATCATCTTCATTGTGTGCTCAGAAGGGTAGTCTGGGATCTTTTTATTTTCCTATACAGCTCCTAAAGCAAGTTTAAAGAGCCTTTTTCTTCTTACTGGGAATCTAGAGATGAATAAAATCCATCCCTACCCTTGTGGGGCATACAGATTGGTGGGTAAACAGCTACATAAACAGGTGAGTTCGAATGACGTGTTTGATGTGTTCAGTGCCCGGGCTGAAGGGGTTGGAGGGGAGACCCCTGGGACCCTGGGAAGCTTTCCCAGAGCAAGGCAGTGGCCTCCGTAAAATGCCCTCCTGGGCTGCTTCTCAGTTCTCTGCACGTCTCTGTGGCACAGCCTAGGCAACTGGACATCACAGCCCCTGTCAGTTCCGCTTGTGCTCATTCATAATTGTCACTGTTCCTGGAATATGTGAGCTTCCAGTGAGAAAGAACATCTGTCCCTCTTGACATCTTGGGTGTGGATAAGGAAAAGAATAAATGTTCCAGGCTAAACATATTGTCAAGCACTGTGAATGTCATAAAGGAGGAAGTTTTAAAAGTGTGATTTCTTCATGTTTACAAAACGAACATATGACTCAGATCTATTGTACACATTCACAAGAGCTGTGTCCTAAGCTGATCCTGATTTTGCAGTCATGTGTCTTCCTTTGCATGTGGGGAAGATTTTGAAGAGGATGGAAAGGGGCCGAGGTGGGGGAGAAAAAGGAAGGCTTAGAGACGAGGACTCCGTTCCAGGTCATTGGGTCCCTGGTGCCCTGCCTTGGGTTCTATGGGACTGAAGAGTTCCTTCATCCTTTAGCTCCTTCCTTCATCCACCCTCCTTTCCTCCCTCTCACTCACTTTCATTTTATTCCTTCCTTCCAGCCAGCAGTATTTTTTTGTCTGGGGTATGTTTCCTGTTAGACTGTTAGGCTAACTTCAGACAAGACCCTGAAAACTGAAAGCAGATGTCGTTGCAGCCCAGAGAAGCGTGGGTCCCTTACTTTGGACCCTTGCCCTGATTGGCTCTGACCATTTGCCAGGCTGCGGGGCTGAGCTACGTTTGGGGGCTTTGCAGACATTGTTGTTGACAGGATTATTAAGCCCCACTAGATTTGCACCCTCAGGCTTCGACCTTTTTAAATTTCTTCCATTTTGAATATGCTTTTGGGATTGTTTTCTTGCCTTTTTTTTTTAAACATAGGTACATTCTGCTACTATATAAAATAATTTTTAAATGGATCAAATGTAAATCTTGATATTGTCTGTTATTAAATAAATACATATGAAAAGGGAAAATAAGCATGTTTAATGAATATTAAGATTCTGTAGCATTTTGTGATTACCATACTGAGTAAAGCCTAAGGAGTAACATATTGGATTAAATTCGGGGTCAGTGGGAGGGAATGTGCTCCAGTCATTGGAGTCTCAGGACAGTGTTGACGCTGACAGATATGACGAGCTCTGCCACCCTCTGTGCTCACTCAGTGACACAGGTCCTTCCTCCTTCACTGGGCTTTATCCCAAAATAGACATCTTTAGTGGTTCGTTACCTTTCATCCTTTGAGGATTTGAGAAGCTTTACAAAACAAATTATGATATTAGGGCTAGCTTTATTCTGTTATTAAAGTCTCACATTTTAGACAGGCATTTCATTGTTTTGTCTAGAGCTCCGAAATTAGAGGAGACAGAAGAGAACATATTATATAAATTAAATTGTGATGTATTACTTTATAGGGGATTTTTAGAAGTTTGGAAATATTATAACTGTTTTAGGATAATACGTCTAGAAAATGTCAGGTATTGAAATGGTGTCATAGCCCTGTCTTACTCAAAAGTGGAACGTTGCAGTTTTAAGGTTGAGCAATTGGAAGTCTTCAAGTTCCGTTTTCAAATATTGTGATCTCTGGACTTTATTTCATCATTTGTTTCAGTTTGACAAATAGAATAAACAAATTTACTCATCCTCATTGCCATCAGTCCTACTTACCTCATACATACTACTTGATCTCATGAAAAACACTAAGTATAAAAAGCTCAAGCTAAATAACTGTCTCCAAAAATCTCAGAAATTGTCCTTGATTGTCTGCTACCAGTTCACATTTACAGTAGTTACGTCATCTGGACATGATGGGCTATAACATTTCATCATATATTCTTTCAGACTTTTTACTATATACCATTTTTTAAGATTAATCATAGTACATATAGAATTCTAATTTCAGTTTTGTCATCTCATGTTATAACATAAGCATTTCCCCATGTTGAAGATTGTTTTTAATAACTATCAGATTTTGTGAATGGTAATGCCACAGTTACTTAAATTCTCAGTCTGCCAGATCTCTGTATTTCTCCAGTGTTTCTCTGTTATAAAACTGCCATAACTGAATATCACTACATGTACACTCTGTTCCACCTTGGAAACTCAACAGACTTAAAACAATTTACATGTTTTTAATAACTGGTTTTTCCTGTACTTTCCTGTGGACATAGATGATTTGGAGAAGGGAATAATCAGAAATGATCTAAAGACATAATGTGGAGTAGTTTATTTCTTGGAATATAACCTCCATCATCTTGCTTTTTAGTAATTTTCTTTTGTACAGAAGTGGAACAGAGAATGTACAGTGGTATGACCAAGGTAGTGTAATATGGCTCCCTTTCTAGAAAACTAGTAATTAGATCAAGGATCAAATTGCCTTATTCTAAAATGTTTGCCTTCAGAACAGTCTTCTTCACTATTTTCATCTTCTTATTGTGGTAAATTTATAGATAATAGGATTCAAAGCATCCTCTTATTTCAGTAAGCACTCATTCAAGCATTTATTAATTCCTGTACTTTGGCTCACTGAGAATATGAACATGAATAAGACAGAGTCTTATTCCCTTCCTTCCCTTAAGGAATCCACAATCTGGTAGGGAAGACAGAGATGTAAAGAGATGATCACAGCATGTTCTAAGGGTAGCCTGGAGGCCTAAGGAGGAGTCACCTCTGCTTTGGGATTTCACAGAAGAAATACCTGAACTGAGTCTTGAAGGGTGGGCAGAGATGGCCAGGTGAAGTGATAGCAGAAGCGCAGAATAGCATGGCAGATTGGGGTGGACTGTAATTAGCTGGGGGTGGATGTGGGGGATGGGATTGAGGTGGGTGGAAGCAGGAGGTGATGATACTCTGGGCCAGCGAATAACGAGTCTGCTGTCATACCTAGGAGGCCATGGTTTAGAAAGATGACCAGCTGGAGTGGGAAGAATAGACTGGGGAGACTGAGGCAGAGAGAAGAATAAAGAACTTTTATTCTGATGGCTCAAAGTAGGACAGCAGCAGTGAGAATGAAGAGGAGGAGACAGAGTCAGGATAGATTAAAGATAGAGAATGGAGCAACTTGCGTAGATTGTCTTGGGTACCTGCATAGATGGTATTTACAACCCTTCAAAATAATAAGATGAGCTGAAAGGAAGTTTCTTATCTTCTGATCTTCGCTTGCTTCAGACTTTACTGTGGATGTAGATAATTGGAAGCTGTAGACCTTCTGGTGCTAATCTGACTTTTCCTAGTATGTGTTTTTTCTCATTCATTGCACACAACACAGAAATGGAATGTGTGCATTGGATTTCCTGCTTTTGCCTGGTGACCTACAGATGGTCATTAAACCTTGTCTTATAAGAAGTATTAAATACAAGTACTGAGTTTGGGAATATTTTCAGGATTTATTGGCTTGTAATGGATATTGTCTGACCAAATCTCAACTGTGTGATTTTTGTCTCACCAGTTGACTGTGCCGGGTTTTAATTTAAAACCCTAATACTTTGGCAGTATTTACTAGGTGAAAGCAAATCAAATGCATGGTGTCAGCTGAGGACAAAGGACATGTCTAAAATAAAAGTAGATAAATTAACAAGTGCACAATAGTGTAAAAGGTTATTTATCTTATTAAAATGTCAGCTCATTTGGAGGAAATTCTTTATTCAGTTTACTTGCAACATCTTCAGAGCAGTGTGTCGAAAGAGCCCTGGAAGTGGAAACGTACAGCAAATTGAAGATGTTGATAGTGCTGTGTCAGCTACTATGACTTGCTATTTGCCAGGCACCATTCTAAAAACTTTTCATACAGTAATTCACTTAATCCTTATACAGCACTATGAAGTAAGTACCATTATATTAGCTCCATGTCATAGCTGAGTTGACTGAGGCAAAGACAGTGGAGTAACTTGCCCAGGAGCACCCAGCTAATAAGGCGATAGAACCAGGCAAATCCAGACAGGCTGTTTGCCGAGCCATGTTCCTACATACCGTAATCCTCATTGCCTTATCACACCTCCCTAGAGAGCCTGGCTTAGTCATCACCTTCTGCAGGAGGTCACCTTGATTCTTCACCTTATCTCCAAAGATATGTTTGTACTTTGTACAAAACACATATATTTCACTCATCACCCAGGAATGTAAGTATTTGAATTCATCTCTCCTTCCAGACCCAATCTTGGTCCTCTTTATATCCACAGATGGCATTTGGTGTGGTGCTTGTCCCAGAGCAAGAGTTCAATAAATGTAAGTCTAGTTGAGTTGGCTTGCTTGAACACACAGTGCTTTTTCCTCAAGGACCTTTCAGTGTATCTGGAAAAGAACTTCCATTCACATGAAATGATTGACTAAGGAGAAAATTTAAGCTAAAAGAGTGTGGCATAGACAGTGGGTGTATGGGATTTCAAAGAAAGGAGATCAGCTCTAGAGAATGGGTTGGGTTGGATTGGACAGTGATAGTTTCTCCAGGTACATAGAATCTGAGATGCAGATAAATTACAGCTAAGAGAAGAAAGGTTGTTGACCTGAGGTGGTGATGAATGAAATTCTCACTTAAGGGGGCAACAGAGTTGTATTAGAAATGAAAATTAGAAAGATCCTCCTCATTGCCCTATATCAGACATCAGCTCCTCAGAGAGACTGTCCCTGTTCTATCCTGAGATCTTCTTTCCATAGTATCTTGTATATACTTAGCCCTCCAAGACCACTTTGCTTTGTATCTATCTGTTCTATGTGATTGTTTTTTGCCAATACTAAGCATAATGTCTGGCATATAATAGCAGTAAAAATAATAACAGTAACCATTTACAATTACAGAAGTATATAACATTGATTATAACATTTATTGGATCCTTACTGTGTTCTGGACATTGTTCTGATTGTATTGTATTAACCTATGTTCGTTGAATATTTTTGTTGAAATTTATGTTTGTTGTATTTTGCCATCATGTGAGGGAAGTAACTTCTAGGTAATCATTGATTGTGTAGGCCCTATCTGAACTCAAGCCACATCTTAATTCTGCAAAAGCTGTTCACACACAGCAGAGTCTTAGCTAGTGCCAGGGAGTATTGGAAACTATGATGCAGTTCTCTGCTATAAGGGAAATAGCAGCTTGGTCCAACCAAACAGGTGACACTCAGAACAGGCCACCAGTCCCAGGAAGAAACTGAGATACAAAGCTGGACACCCAAGAGTACCATAGAGTGGACCTCAAAGCAAAGCAGAACACACACACACAGCCCTTAATTCCAAGCCAAAGGGATTGAGCCTGCTAACATACTTCTTTTTCCACTTGGAGTCTAAGATGCATCTGAGTTCACAGGTGGGATCACTGGTAGCCCCAGGTGTAGGTTATTAAGTAGAGAAACAAATCAGGAGTTGGCACAGACACATATGTACACACTATAACTAGAGTTTCAAACTTGGAATCAATGTGCTTTTGCACATGAGGGTGGCCCCCAAATCTTCCATGCACCGTCTCAGCCTCTCCAAATACACAGTCCTTAGAATAGTGTAAGTAAAATAATCTGGGCAATCTAATAAGCATTTCAAGTGGGGAACAAATATTTGTAAAGTATTTTCTTCATGTGCTACTGGTTTCAAGAGAAAAATGCTTTTAGAAAAATGTTGAGGCTTAATTGAAGCACATAGCAATCAACTTTTATTCCCAGCTGGCATGAAGCTTTCTAACTGGTAGCCAAATTTGGGATGCCTGAAGACAGACAAGTGACTAATACTGGGGCTGTGTGTGGCCAGGACCAAATGTATTTTCTGACCACAAGACCATGTCTGGATTCTCCTTTGTAATTACCACACGGCCGACTGTAATTGTAAAACTTATATTTACTTCCTGCCTTTGACATGTAATTCAGGGTCCAAAGCTGCACCCCACACGAGAGTGTTCTGTTATTTGACTAAAACCTCTAAAATCATCATTGTGTCAGGGTGTGTGTATGTGTTTGTGCTGCCACGTCTGCTAAATATGTTAAGTGTAATCTTGTGAAAAATATTCCCACTCCTGCCTTGTTGGATGAAGCACTTTACTTGTCAAATATTTATTGAACACATACTACTATATGCCAGGGACTGTTTTGGACTCTAGGAAACATCAGTGAAAAGACAACAAAGGCCTTGCTTTCCTGGAAGAGAACGAGGGAGTTGGGGAGGGAGGGACGGAAGGCAGACAGACAGGAAAATAGCGCTTACGGACATGTGCTATGCAGAGAGCCGCAACAGAGTGATGTGATAGAGAAAGTCTGCGTTGGCTTCTTTAGCTTAGGGTGTCCAAGAAGGCCTCTCCAAAGAGATGACATTTAAACTGACATTTTAAAATGACAAGAAGGAGTAGGATGAGCAAGAGCAGGAGGAAGAACATTCTAGGCAGGTTAGTATAAAGGCCCAAAGATAGGAAGAGCTTGGCATGCTCTAGAAACACAGAAAAGGCCAGTGTACCTAGAGCATGAGGGTTGAGAGGGAGAGTGATCAGAGAGAGAGGTCGTCGGGGCAAGGTCTCGCAGGGCTGGGTAGGCCACTGCAAGAACCAGGCATAGGCGGGTTGTGGCCCTTGTCAAAGCAGGATCACTGGTGCGGAGGCGGCTGCAAAGGTCTGGGCAGAGGCAGTAGCGGTTTGGACTGAGGGACACAGTACAGAACAAGAGAAGGGGCTGGATTTGGAATATGGTTTAGAACCAGAGTCAACAGAACCTGGCAGTGGATTGGATGTGAGGAATGAAGAAAAGGAAATAACGAAGAATGATTCCAAAGACTTTAGCTTCAAGCAACTGGGTGGATGGTGACGGAGATGAGGAAGACAGTAGACAGAGCTGTTTGACTTCTCACTCGCGGTCACAACTGAGTAACCCTGAACCTACGTCTTGGGGTCCAATAAATGCCCTCACTACCACCCTCCAACTTTACACCACTGAGGCATACTCAGACCTTTGGAAATACTACTTCAAGCATTACCATGGTGTCTCCTTCCTTTTGGTCTTCACTTTATGACATCAAAAACAATCGCATTGAAGTTACCTAACTCTCACCCTGCCACATGTCTTGTGGGTGCTCTGTAAGTGTTAGTTCTTGCCCAGGCTTCCATTCTCAGCGCAGCACTTGGGTGCCCTAGGCCCAGGCATCGGGACGTGCAGTGTGGGTCTGAGACCTGCCCGTCAGGCAGAAGTTGACAGCTGGCATATGCTTCTAACAACATACCGCACATATATATATAATACAGGACTAGCTTGTTTTTCTGTTTATAATCATGAAAATTATTGTGATTTCTTTAATAAAGATTAAACTGATTTAATCCAATTGTTTCTTGCTTATAAGGCAGATATTTGCTACATTTGCCTTAAAAATACCATGGGGCTTAAGTTTTCTTGTTTGTACAATGGGAATAACAATATAGTCATTGTCCATGAGTGTTTTGTGAGGATTAAATGAAATAATGTCTATAAAGTGCTTAGCACAGTGGCTGCTATATAACATTCAGTAAACTTGAGGTATTATTATTATTAAAGAAATAATAATTTGGGGGCCAGGGGAGCTCTCAGAACCAAGACACTGATTTTAGTATTCAAATGAACCATTCCAAGAAAATAAGGCAACACACTGAGTTATTAAATTCTTACATGACTTTTGGACAAAACCTACAATTTGTTTGGGTTTCAGTTTTCTCAGGTAAATGAAAGACTTAAGGTAGATAACCTCAGTTTTAAAACTTCTGTGATTTTAGTAGGTGATCTATATTTTCTCTCCAATCTTCCTTTTACCGAGTAAAACTTACACAGTTTTGTCTTTGGGTCAACTAAATCAGTGTAAGTGATACTTATTGTCAGATATGACCTTTTGTTAGCACACTGGAGAATCCCAATGCTAATGCCAATTTCTACAAATACAGATTTAGGGTGAGGAAATGTTCTTTCTCTAGAGACATTTAGCTACTGAAAATTTTTCTCTTTTTAGACTCTTGGTCTGCGGGCTCTTACTCACTGGTGGCATTCTTCCCAGTCTCGCTTTTGTTACCTTCTTCTTTTGTGATCACTGCTACAGTTTCAAAGTTCCCCACTCAGCCTTCCCTAGTGGTTGGTATTGCATTTGAGTAGTGCTTTCTTACTTCCTCTACCTTTTGAAATTTAAAAATAGAAAATAACAAACAAACCCACATCAGCTGAACTCTGTTATACATCTTAACAGGTTTTCTGGTGTATTCCACAGTTTAACATCTGCAGTCAGAAATCTTCCAATGGTTCAGAATAAACCCTATGAGAAATGACAAAGAGCTACTTTTATTTTGACTATCAAACACACAATCAGAAATGGGAGGCAGCAGCCCACAGGAGGAGGCTTTTTCAATTTTATATAGTTATCCTGGGGTTTTTTGTTTGTTTGTTTGTTTGTTTGTTTGTTTGTTTTGAGACAGAGTCTTGCTCTGTTGCCTGGGCTAGAGTGCCGTGGTGTCAGCCTAGCTCACAGCAACCTCAAACTCCTAGGCTCAAGCAATCCTCCTGCCTCAGCCTCCCAAGTAGCTGGAACTACAGGCTCATACCACTACGCCCGGCTAATTTTTTCTATTTTTGGTTACTTGGCTAATTATTTTTCTATTTTTTTAGTAGAAATGGGGTTTTGCTCTTGCTCAGGCTGGTCTCGAACTCCTGAGCTCGAGCAATCCTCCCACCTTGGCTTCCCAGAGTACTAGGATTATAGGCGTGTGCCACCGCATCCAGCAAGTTATCCTGTTTTGAAGCCAATAAATGGTTTTCAAGGTCTCGCACATTTTATAGGTCCCTAAAAAACTGGAAGG
>CAUYRT010081843.1:0-24552 GCA_963574885.1 Lepilemur ruficaudatus
TTCTTTTGAAAAGTTTCTGTTCATGTCCTTTGCCCACTTTTTCATGGAGTTGTTTGATTTTTTTTCTTGAAATTTCTAATATTATTAGATAGAATAAGCCATGGCTTCACTAACATTGGAGGAAGGTGAGTATTACTTTTGGAGACTGAAATGAAAATATACTAATTGATATAGTATGCAGCCCTGCTCCACTATGTCATTGGGATATGTAATTCATAAACCAACCTACTTGATTCCTAAAAAACAGAATGTATGATGTTTGATGGGACTCATGACAACGAGGATCCCTGGAAAGTTCTCCAATATCCAGAACATCCCGGATAAATCAATCTGTACCATATGCCATAACCATAATGTGCCACCCTGATATAGGAGCAATGATGTGCTTCATGTGCATAGGTTTTGGGAGAGTACAATTTATTATACCTACCACTTTATGCATATTACTTAATGTCTAAGGTACTATTATTTTTCCTTATTTTGCTGTAGAGAAAATTGAGACAAAGAAAAGGCAAAGACTTCCCAAAGTTATACAGCTAGGCATTAGTGTAGTTTGTATTTGACTTCAGAAAGTAAAACTACCATACCTGCTTTTAATCATCTTACTACACGGTGTATGGAAAGAATAGAAAGTAAAACGATTTTTCTCTATAGAGTAAGTCCTATTAGTATAATAATATTCTTACCAGCAAGAAGCAATTAAATCAGAATAGCCCAAAATGCGTTCCATAAAATACTGATAACTCTATATAGTCTATAAAGTGAAAATATGCTACAGTAATATCACTTTAAGAAAACCATATAATTATAATCCCTTTTTCAGGGTATCCTGTTACATGTCAGCCTTATTTGAGCCCATCTGGCTGTGTGGCACTCTGAAGTACTGAAACAGAGAATTCCCATGCTACCTCCACCATGGAACAACTTCTCGTTTTTTTTTTTTCTTTTTTTTTAGTATTACATTTGTTGACATCCCAAGAGACAAATCACACTTTAGGGAGCCCTGTTAAGATTAATTTTTAGGGTACTTGAGTCCTTTGGCAGAACTGGTAGTAGATCAAAAAAGAGAATTGGGGCAATTAGTTGCACCTCCATATATTAATGACTGTTAGCATTAGCTGACTGAAGATGTTTCGGTCCCCACTCCACTCCACTGCTAGGTCACTAATGTATAGAGAAGCAGATTGACTTGTAGCAGGCTCAGATGAAATAAGTCAGCAGCACTTAGGAACACAGATCTCTGCGTGGGTGTGCATATGGGCTGTGAGGAGGGAGAAGCAGGGCAGCTGAGAGGAAAAAAGCAGCTTAGTTACGTACATATTTAAAAGTCAAGAGGATGCAATGCTTAATTTCTTTTTTCTGGGATTCATTACTCCTCTAATCCTTGACTTTGTTACCTTTAATTTTGTTGATTAAAAGGTATTATGTGGGAGGGTTAGTCAGTGCCGTGGTGTTACTGAACAGCAGGTAGACAGTAGCTACAGTTCTTTACTGCAGCAGGACAATTAAAAATGTAATCAGCTTTGAAAACTGAAGGGTAAAAAGGAAGTACCATGAATAGACACGGATCTAAATAACTGCCTGGCTAGCAGACGGTCATTCCGTATCTCCAGAATTTGAATAAATTTCTTTAAAATTTGGAGAAAAGACAGATTAGAAAAGAGATAATTTTTTCTGATTGATCATTGCATACAAAAGGCTTGACTTATGCATCTTGCAGCAGAACACAATGTAAAAGCCGAAAAATAAACCATAAAATACAATGCTGAAAATTTCCGTATCACAGCTGCCCAGAGTGCATAACAAGGAGAATGTTTGTAATATCCAGATGCACATATGTCTACGGGGATGCCACTTGCTAACAGCAAAATGAAAGGAATGACAGTGTCAATCACATCCAATAGACTATGTTAATGTTTTTCAAACAATTCTTTCACACTCAGAAATAGTGCTCATTAATAATGGATAGCACTGTATGAAGGAGGAATGTTGCCTACAAAACTGATGAAATTCACTGTTCATCGCTCATCTTCTCTCAACAATGAACTGCATTCCTGCAGGATGATTTTTCTTTTGTCTTTAAAACATTGCCCAAATGATTTCAAATCTTTTAAGCTAATTGATCCCTCTCTTTGCCGAACTGACGTTGCACGTGTGGCATTGATGCACTGCCCGTCCCCACATCCCTCTTCATCTCTACCTGGCCTACTTCAGGTCACCTCCCTTTTAATCATTCTTTTTGACTAGTACTGCTGAAATGTGCAAGGAAGTTCTCAAGCTTTCAAAACTGCCTTGAAATCCTGATGGTAAAGTCAAGAATGGGTTTTATTATTTTTTTTAATTCTTTTTTTTTTTCTTTCTCTACTTGGCTGTTCAAGCAGCTGTCAGTAGGGCCTGTGGGTTTGCTGATATATTTGGAGGTTTCCAGACTGTATAATCAAATGTGAGTACTAAAAATCACTGAAATTCAGAAAGGTTGTCAATTCCATGGGGATTAATTTCCTAATATACCACTTTCTTCAGGGAAGCACCTAATTATCTCTTTTTGACTAAGAAGTCATTTGGAGTCAATTTTGTATAATGACCTCCATTTTTAACATTTTTAAGCAAATGCTTTTTTGAAATGGCTTTGAACGTAAGACCAACTGCCTATTATTCTGTTCACATTGAAAGCTACCTTTTAGCAATATATTGGAAAACACATGTTCAGAAATGCTCACAGGATACAACTAAGATCTATAGAGAAAATTATATTTATAGTAAACTGTACCCTTAATGATAATGCCTTTCATGTGTAAAAGTGAATTGCCAGATGAAAATGACAATTTATGCTAAGATATATAGCAACAAACAGAGAAATTCTATCTTTGCACATAGGTCCAATTGCCAGTCAGTTGACACATTCAAGTATTTCCATCTCTATAATTTAATTACTGGATTGATTTCCTGTCAATGGGAATTCATTTCTCTCAGTAAATTTATATCTTATCAAGGGACAAAAAGAAATGCAGAAATGTATAGTTATTCCCGATCCAAATAAGCAGAGAGCTCAAATGGGGCAGGCAGCCCACCACACCCCCCCAAGTTGCCAAAATCCTAGTCCCTAGAACCAGTGACTATATTATGTTATATATGGAATTAAGGTTGCAAATGGAATTAAGATTGCCAACCAGATGCTATTAAAATAAGACGATTATCCAGGATTATTTAATGTATTCACAAAAAGCTTTAAAATTGGAAGGAGACATAAGAAGAAGTCAGAGTGGTGTCACCTGAGAAAGACTCCATTCACCATTGTGGTTTTGACGATGAAGGAAGGGGGCCAGCCGTGAGTCAAGGAAGGCAGCAGTTGAGATAGGCAGAAAATAGATTCTCTTCCACAGCCTCCAGAAAGGAATACAGCTCTGCTGATATCTTGATTTTAGCTCAGGAAGAGCTGTGTTGTACTTCCAATCTAGAGAACTATAAAATAATAAATTTGTGTTGTTTTAAGTCACAAGTGATGTAGTAATCTGTTACAGCAGCCATTCAAAACTAATACATCACATATCTGGATTTTTGGATGTGGTCACATCTTGACCTTGCCATTTAAAACGAACCAGATTACAAACAATGAAGACAGCCCCTCCAGACTGCCAGTCAAAATTTTGGCCTCATCAAGTTTAAACTGAGTGAAGGAAGAAGAGGTAAAAAGAGCAGATACTAGTACAACTGTGATCTGGCCTTAGGCTCTCTGGGTCCCACAAATGTTTAAACCTGACTCAAAAATACTTCCATGTGTTTTCTGTAGTATCTCCTACTAAGTACTTCTAGTGGGTATTCCCTGTATCTATCACAGTCCACCCAGAGGAAAAGAACCCACAGGAGATGTACAAATTATTGTGAGGAATTGGCTTATTAAATTGTGGAAGATGGCTAAACAAGTTTGAAATTCACAGGGTAGGCTGTTAGGAAACAAAGATACCAAACAAATTGGAACTCCATGAGCAAAGGCCATAGCTTATTGCCCATTCTTTTTCTCTCTCGGGGAAGACCAATGCCCTCTTCTAAAGGGCTACTAAGTCAGGCCTACACAAGATAGTCTAAAATCAGTTAATTTTAAAGAGATTAGGAACTTTAATTACATCTTAAATAATACTTTCACAGAAGACCTGCGGTCTGTACTTGATTGAATTATTTAAAAACGGTGTACATGTTTGTATACACATCCTATAAAACGAGTGCTCTTTCTCTCCTTCTTTAGAGACTTTCAAGAGAATATCTTTTGAATCCCCCCTGCCCCAATCTAGATACATATTAGAAAGGAAATTCTTGGTAGGATGGCTTAAGTTTGTGAAGCTGACAGCCCACAGAGTCATCACAGATTCTCAGTTTGGGAGGGTACATCTCCTACCCTGAAACATCTAATCTCCCTTCAGCTTCTATACCCAAGAGGATACTTTACAGTCTCTTACTACCAAGTATGTTTTGCAAACATACATCTTCACTTTATCCCCCACATTAGTCCATTACTGACAGCTTCCAGAGTAGCCTAAATATCAAAGATGTCATGATTCTTGAGGAAAATGTGTGGTTGGAGAGGGGGGTATATTATGCATAGTTTCCAGTAACAAACAAGACAGAAAACATTTAGCATTTAATTCCCAGTGGGATCCAATTCCTCAATTTCTGTTTTTCCCTACCACTTTTCTTTCTTATTGACCTTCTTGCTTCCAAACTGGTCTATTTTCCATCTGGTGGGGAGGGTTTTGCCCACTCTTACCCTAGGACACTGCTCACAAAATTTCACAGAACTTTCTCCATTGCTTCAGTCGGTTCCAATCAATTATCACATCCAGTTTGGTCACTCTTTATGTTTTCATGACACTTCATTTTTGTTCCTAGAACTAATTGCTACCTTAAATTTTATTATGCTTTTGCTTATTGATTTTCTTTTCTCTCATTAGAATTAAAGCTCCTTGAAAGCAGGAATGGTGACTCTTTTGTTCAACGTTGTATTTTTAGAAATCACAACAGTCTTAGTCAGTTTGCTGAACTCAAAATGTAGTTCATTTGGAGCTCTATCTTGAGTAAATAAGAGATTGAAAATTCTTAGACATTAATTCAACAATTTCTATGCACTCGGTTATATTAGTATGTAATAGATACTTAAAATTTTTCAGTAAATAAATATTTCACTTATGCATATAAGAAAACCAGAGCCAGTTTTTAATTAATTAAAAAATAAGGTTCACAGTTAATTACATTTTGAAAAAAATTTCCAGTATAATTATTTATTTATTAGAAATTCTCAGTGCACTGAATAGTAACTAAGAGATGGGAAAATTCAGAGACCCAGGTTGGATAACATTTTATTACTTTTCCGCTGCATATGACTTTGAATAAAGTAAATCTCAGATTTTTCATTTTCCAAGCATGGCTGATATTGGGTACATAGGTTTTAATAAGGATTTCATGAGTTCTACACATAGTGAATACTCAATGAATGCTAGCTATTTATGTCTCATCAATTACAATATAGATAGATTACACTTGTTCATTATCCCATAGTAGTTTCATGTAATCTTATTAAGCAATCAGTATTAGCCCTGGCTATCTATAAAATATGGATAGCAGCATCCTCTCATTATATTGATTGTTTAATTTTAAAAGATATGTCTAATTTTATTTTTTAAAACATATTTTGCATGACGCAACCACAAGAAGGCCTAAATTAAAAAAAAATATCACTGACAAATCATAAGAATATGAAACTAACTAGATATTCACATTGAGGCCATATGTTGCAGCTTGTCATGACACTCCAAAGTTACACCTGTTGTCATGGTATAAGTAACAGCATCCGCTTTTATTCTCAAAAGTGTCTTGGTTTGGCTTATAAATTATATTTTTGACTTAACTGAAATAAACAACGTGAAGGACTTCACTACAGATGTTTCAGAGATCAAAATGATAAAAACATTGTGAATAATTACATACTAATATATTAGAGAACTTAGATGAAGTAGATATATTCATTTTAAAACAATGTGCTATATTAATATGGACAACGTAATATAGTAGTAGTCCTAACATCATTAGAGAAATAGGATGTGTTAAACATCTTACCACAAAGAAAACAGGTGACTCAGATGAAAATATTCAAAGAATAAATAATTCAATTCTAACACCATCCTTGCAGACAGAGAAAAAGGAAGAATAATCTCTCACTCTTCATAAGGCAAACATAACTTTAATAATAACATTATACAAGGATAATATCACCACCAAAGAAGAAACTAATCTTACTCAAGACTAAGCGCAAAATTCTGAACAAAATTTTGGTAAAACTAATATATTCCCCTTCGTATACAATCCAAAGTGGTGATCCAATGGAAAAATATAAAACATTTTCCCCAACAATAGAAGACTATGCATTCTATTCAAGAACAAAGTACCTACCTCCAGTGTAAGCCTTTCTTTAGATAAAGTCTGCATATTAAACTCTATGTTATAGAGTCACACTTAGATAAACCCATGGACCTGGCAAATTGAGAATGCCCAAAATTATATTATTATTCTCTTTAATACATCTTTCTCACATCTTATTTTTGTCACATCAACCAGTTCACTAAGCATCACACTTTGGAGTAATCATAAACTACTTCCATCCATTGCACAAAGCCTTCCAATCAATTACTAAGTCCTGCCAGTTCTATTGTTAACATAGCTGTAAAAGTAGCCCTCTCCTTTCCACCTCCATTGATGATAATTTAATAAGGTCCTTTTTCCTGCCATGTCGACTAATGTGGCAGCCTTCAATAACATCATCCTCTTACCATTCTCTCCATTTTTGAGACTCTTGTAGATTAATCTCTTTAATAGATAGATCTGATCATCACATTCTACTTCAAAACGCTTTTGTGGTTTTGTTTCCCCTTCAGTATAAAATCTAATCTTAACATAACATACAGTGAGGTTCTGTCCCATCTTCTAGATTATTGCCGCAGGAGCTATATACTACGCTCCATCGATACTAAGTACTTGCGGTATCTACAAGTTCAACATATTAACATATCTCTTTGCTTTTGCAAACTCTTTCTTTTGTTTGTAATATTTTTCTTTCCCCTTCTTAAGTGGTTAACTTATAATTTCATAAAAAAGACCAATCACAGGAATAATCTATGCTGATATTTTTCCTAACTAATTTATATTTTACCTTTCTCATATGTACTCCCCCCTTTTTTGATTCTTACTGTACTCATCACACTGTAATTTAACTTTCCTTTTGTTCTTCTGTTTCTCTATCTAGACTACAAGATCTTTGAAAGAAAAGGGACCAGAACTTGACCCCTGTATTTACAGTGACTATCATGTGCACTAAATGATGGTTTGTTGTATCAGTTAAAAAATGAGTATGAAGTAGAATGTGAAAGCATACCTACTAGTATACATATGCATACTTGAAATTTTGAAATTGAGTGTTTCTGTTTTGACTAAATTATGAGATAATTTTTCCTTTCAGTACCCTTCTTGGTTTATATTAATAGAATTAATGCATACATTGTGCAATTATTTAGGTGGGCAAATCATTAACATGGAAATTCACTGTTGAATGAGTTAAAGTATGTGTTAGGAATTTTACTGGGTTTTTTTCAGAGTTGCTAAAAAACTTTAATATTAATTTTGAACACTTGAAAAAGAATAAAACACAGTAATCAGTAGAAACTACACCACATTTTGGCATGTGGTATGCATTTGCTGAAGCAGAAGCCTGCCATATGCCATATGTGATATGCCACCCAACTTTGCCATCAAGTCAGTGAATGCATTGTATCCTGCAGCCAAGCCACATGGGCATGACATGCCTTCCACTTCAGCATTTCTATGAACATTTTCCCACTTAATTCTGTCACACATGGTATTCATAATCTGTTAGGAGGAGTTCTGCCTGTTTTGTCACCTTTAACATCTGAGAGCTCTTATGATGGCGCCAAATTGATTGTTCTTCTGATCTGAATCAGATGTGAGTCATTCTGGATGAAATTTCTAAAAAGATTTCCAGTAGTCACTTTTCCATAAAAAATTAAAGCAAGAATGGTTAATGGCACATACAAGAAATCACTTGGAGTATAGTTAATTGCATGTGTGATATTTTTTCACTCACACATTCATTCATTGACCAAATATTTATTGAGCCTTCATGAGGTGCCAGGCACTGTGTTATATGCTGAGGAAGGGAAAAAAAAAAAAAAAAGACAGAAAAAAAGTACAAAACCAGGATTTTCCTCCTCCAGGAGGCTGGAGTAAATTGAAAAATATTAAAAAGAAGCTTCTATTTCATTCAATTTGTTTTATCTTATATTAATTTAAAATTTATTTTATTTCAAATTCTTATCCACTCAAATTTTCTTCTTGCCATTTTGAAAAAAGGAAAGATGCAGCCTATGAATAGAACTATCATTTCACGGCAGAATGCCATACACAATAATTCAGAAATATAGAGAAAAATCCGGGAAATTCTGTGTATAAACAAAGCAAACAAAAACTATACATAATTTATTTATGTGTATATTTCCAGTAACTCATTTTTCAGCTTTGGCAGAAAAGACAGGATGAAAAACATTTTCTTACAGCTCTTTCACTCTTTAATGTGAAAGAAAAGAGAGAAATGTTTTCTTTTTTACTTAAAAATATATTTTGATGGTCATACTAAGAAAAGTGCTGTCTTCAAGTTAATGTCAAATAAATACTTACTTAAATAAGATATTTTCCCCTTTAAAGAAGGATATTACAACTAGTGAGGAAATTAACTGCAGACTGAAATAATGGAACAGGCATTTTCAATGCTAATTATTAAAACAAACATAAGGATGTGTGTAGATTGTCAAAAATAATGAATGTTTATGAATGGAAAGGACTAATTTTCACAGACCTTAACATGCCAATCAAAATTGAATTTTTTAAATTTATTTATTTATTTTGTTTTATTTTTAATTGCCACATAATTGTATATATGGGGTACAATGTGATATTTCAATACATACATTGTATGTATTGAAATCAGGTTAATTAGTATATCCATCACCTCATATATTTACCGTTTCTTTGTGTTTTTTAAAAATATTTAACTCATCAGCACTCCTCTCCCTGGCATGCTCAGCTATTGATCTTTGGGGACCCAGAGACAGTCTTGTAAGCCAGGCCTAGCACCCCCAGGTCTCAACCAAGATGCCAGATGAGAAGGAATCAGCAGTGAAAGAACTCCAGAAACATGAAAAATCAGAGTGAAAGAAAGAGAACAAAAGAAAGAACAACTTACTAATGGATACCAAAAGAAAACAACTTACTAATGGATACCAAGCAATACATAAAGATTGAAATGCGAGATGAAGAATTTTGAACATGGATTGTAAGGAAACTCAATGAAATACAAGAAAAAAGTAGAGACCCAACACAAAGAAACCACAAAACAATGTAGGAAATGAATGAAAAGTTTACTAAGGAAGTCAAATTATTAAAAAAAACAAAACACAGAACTTCTGGAAATGAAAATTTCATTCAAGGAAATACAAAACACAGTGGAAAGCCTTAAGAATACACTAGAGCAGGCAGAAGAAAGAGTCTCAGAGCTTGAAGACAACACCTATAAGTTACACAAGTTAGTCAAAGAGGAAGAACTGAGAAATAAGAAGAATGAACAAAACTTACAAGAAATATGGAATTATGTAAGGAGGCCTAGTATAATAATCATAGGCATCACTGAGGATGAAGAAGAAAATTCACAAGCGTTGGAAAACATTTGAGGGAATAATTGAGGAAAATTTCCCTGGCTTTGCTAGAAATCTAGCTATACAGGTATAAGAAACTCAAAGGCCTCCTGGGAGATTCATTGTGAAGAGACAATGACCATGACACCTAATCATTGGACTGCCCGAAGTAAACAAGAAAGAGACACTCCTGTAAGCCCTAAGGTGAAAGCAACAGCTAATTTACAAAGGAAAACCCATCAGACCAACTGCAGACTTCTCAACTGAGATCTTACAAACCAGAAGGTATTGGGTCTCCATTCTCAGTGTTCTCAAACAGAATAATGGCCAGTCTAGAATTTTGTACCCTGCAAAACTAAGTTCATTATATGAGGGAGAAATAAAGACTTTCTGAGACAAGCAAACACTGAGGGAATGTGTCAAGATCAGATATGCCCTGCAGGAAGTACTCAGAACTGCATTATACATGGATCAGCACAATAGTCACCCACTGGTGTAAAATCACCCAAAAGCCAAAGCTCAGAGGCCATATACCATAATGGCTCAAGAGGTAAAACAAAGCAAGAGAATTCTACCCAATAGGATGAACAGAAATCTATCCCACTTATGAATTCTTTCAAAAAATGTGAGTAGCTCAAGAGACATTAGGCTGGTTGAATGCATAAAAAAAATAAATTAAAAAAAAAAAACAAAAACAAAGTATCTGTTCTTTCCAGAATTGAATTTTTGAGCATAAGAGCTTTACTTACCGGTTTATATATATTCCTATGGGCATCCATTCAATTTAGACTATGCAACATTTATTAAAATGTGTTAGCATGTTTTGTCATAATGGGCGAGTTGGAATGGAGAAATTGAAGGTAGATTTTGGTCTGAATGTTTATTTTTATTATTATATAAATATTAATAAGCTTGATTAGTTTTGTACCTATCTTGCAGAGGTATAGTGTACATTAAAATATTTGTCAATGGAAGATAATCTATGGCCCATTAGTAGGTTCCTGTACTTTAGTTAACACCATATTAAAACTATAGCATATGGATAAAACCTTAGAAAATCTGGACCTTCCTGGATTAATTTTAAAATGAGAAATACATTGAATTCAACATGAGATAAGAAAATAAAGGAAATATGTTAATATTTTAAAAATTTTATTAATATTTTATAAGAAAAACAAACTGATCTAATACCATTTTGATAAATGCAAAAATGAAATGTTCTCTAGAATTTCATGATTCTAGAAAACTTCTTGTAGACATCTATGTTAAGAAATAGTTTCCAGGCTGGGCGTGGTGGCTCACGCCTGTAATCCTAGCACTCTGGGAGGCCAAGGCAGGCAGATTGCTCAAGGTCAGGAGTTCGAAACCAGCCTGAGCAAGAGCGAGACCCCATCTCTAATAAAAATAGAAAGAAATTAATTGGTCAACTAAAAATATATAGAAAAAATTAGCCGGGCATGGTGGCACATGTCTGTAGTCCCAGCTACTTTGGAGGCTGAGGCAGAAGGATCACTTGAGCCCAGGAGTTTGAGGTTGCTGTGAGCCAGGCTGACGCCATGGCACTCTAGCCCAGGCAGCACAGTGAGAATCTGTCTCAAAAAAAAAAAAAAACAAGACATAGTTTCATTACTCAAATGTATAATTTCCATCTGTTCCTAGGAGCTCCAGTTAATTTTATTCTTGACATTGTTAGCACACTAATTAAACAAATAATAATATAGGAACAACATAAAATTAAGCAAATATAGAAAGTCCTTGAATATATTTAACAAAGATGGAAGTGTTATAATTAGTATTATTGAATGATAAATGATATGCCTTTAGTATTGGAAATGGCCATGGCTATAGCACAGACTAAATCAAATCTCTGTTGAAGACCCTCACCAGTGGCTACAGTAAAATGAGTTCTTATTGCTGTTACAGTGAGTATAACAAACATTTGTGACCTTATTCTTGTTGATCACTGCCTTCCTTCAGATGTGCCATTTATATAGCGTTTCATGCTCAATATACGCTGGTCTGAACCTCATAGTTTCCTTCCTTTCTTCCTTCGTTCTTTCCTTTCTTCCTTCCTTTCTTCCTTCTTTCTGTCCTTTTTTCTTTCTTTCCTTCCTTCCAATCCCTATAAAGTAGAACAACATATAAGGATTGTATTATTGTCTGTTTTGAGAGATGGGTGTGTGTTTAAGTGTATGTGTTTGGAGGAACCGACCATAGAAATTTGCACTGGTCTCCTTAGTAATGAAATTGTTGAAAATTTTAAGCCATGTATTAAATTCCTAAGAGATTTCTAATCCATGAAAAGTTCCCTCTATCCTACACAGTCTCAATTCCATGACTTTCCTATTCTCATCCATAGCACATCTGGACACACCTGAAATATTTTCTTTTATTTTGGCTAAAATTTTAAATTTGAGACTTCCTGCTGGCCAGGTATATAATACCTTTGGCATCATAAGGAAAAGGAAAAATTCTAGTGATAGTAGAGAACTTAAGTAATTAGTACTATAATCATTTTTTCTTGGTGTACCAGAAGCAAAACTATTGCAGATTTGAAGAAGTACTTATTTTTAGACAACCGATCATTAATTTCAGGTTTCTGTGTGGTGTGTGAAAGAAATGAAATCTCTTAGGCCTTAGCAGAATTACCAAGATAAGTATTTCCTCATCCACATTTTCAATACTTTAACCAATAGATTGAATTTCATTCTTGAAACTAGCAATATATTTTCTGAAAGTATAGCACAGTTTTAAAAACAGAAAGTACGGAAATGTTGTCTCAATGTTCTTTATGTACTTTCTCCCTTCCATTTCCCTACAATATATCTAGGACCCTCTTTTATAAGGTAAATATTTTACACATTATCAAAGATCAATTACCATATGACCATACTCACCTGTTCATAGTGAAAAAGCATCAATAAGTCAAAAGTTTATCATTGAGAGATAGCTGGTGGGTTTGGGGTTGGAGGACAGGAAAGGGTATTTTGAAATTTTAAGTAGACTCTATTCACAGAGTTAAATAAGAGTCTGCCTATGCTGGTATGTTGCCATGCTGCCTAACTATTTACTTTTCATCAATTTATTTTATTTGGTTTATAAAAATCCTTTATGCCAATTTGACCATCAGTTAGAGTGGTTTCTACACAGGGTGATTAGTAAAATATGAGCACTGTCCTGGTCTTTTATCTATGCTTTTTAGTAAAATGCCATCAAGTAAACAAACAAACAAAAAGCAGGGTAATGTTACACAGTACTTTTTAACCCCTAAGTTTTGGCATTTCTTTAAAAGTTCTTTAGACTTTACGTTCCCATTGCTTATAAAAGAATATTAGGTTAAAGGTGGATTTTTACTCTCCAAGTGAGTCTGCAAGATAAAACATGAAAAAGAGGCCTAAAAAGAATGTAAGAAAGTTGCAAATACATCACTCCCATCCTCAACTTGTCTTATTTATCTTTGTAGATTTATATTCTCCACTACCAAAGAAAAACATCTGCTTTAGCTTTGAAAAAGATCTTCATGTATTGTTTGCCGTTGCAAAATCAGTTATTAATGGATTTCTGGTTTAGTTTAAAAAATAAAGATAACATTTCTATAAATAAATATTTATGAAATACATATGAACTTATTTAATATGTTTTATTATTCACTGAAAGAGGTATTTCCCATTTTGATTGATATCTAGGCATTCAGAGTTTATTTACCTTCTTACTTCTCTTATACTTTACAAGGAATCTGAGAGACCTAAATTTGAATATAGCTAACCACCTTGCCTCTAACATTATTGAAATAAAAATATCACAGATTATTATGTAGTTTGCCACATAATTCTACCAGATTGATCAATGGTACATTATTAGCTACTTCAAGATGTCTTTTAATATATTGTATTTAGAGTTGTCTTTTTAAAGAAATTTATGTCTGCATCCTCAAAAATCATAATTAAGTTTGTTGAGAAGGGAAGAAAGTACATGGAAATACTATCTTTATTACTATGTAATTAGATTGAATTGTAACTTAAGAATTGCGGGATAAACATCTTTTTGGTAAGTTTATAGTATTTATCCACCACAAGAGAATTGACTGACCAATAATTTCAACCACTGTAAATTTTATAGTATTTTTTCTAGTGCTTTAGTTTATGGTTTTAAAAATCAAATTGAGAATTCACTTTATATAAACAAATATGTAGGTGGGATCAATTCAAATGTATTATATTGTTCCTTAAGAAATAACTTTGCCAGAATAACATGAGTAAACATGGTGGATGGAATAAGGTCCCTTGGAAATTTTCTCTACCACAAAAGCAATGGGAATGCTGGCAAAAATGGTCAAAATAAACATTTTAGAAGTTGGAAATTAAGCAAAGATTTTCACCAGTCCCAGGAGTGTTTAATTACAAAAAAAAAAAAAAAAAAAAAAAGCTGAATCACATTAATAAAAATAAGCTCCATAGCATTTTAACATGACCTACTCCAATTCTCCCCTCCCCTGCTTTTCAGTAGCCTTGAAAATCAACAGTCATGATTATAGAGAAAATCAGTCATTTGGTAGAAATGGGAGGAGGAAGAATGTGATTGGAGTACTTTCAAATCCTCATTCTCAAAAAATGTTATAATTTCACCTATCTGATAGTTCCCAGGAATATCCAATTTTCAAAGTTCTACTTATTGTGCCTGACTGAGCTTGCCTAGTTCAAGCAGTCTTCTCCCCTGGTACTTTTATAAAAAATAATCAGAGACAATTGTTAAATTGTTGAACTATTGTTGAATTGCTTGAGGCAGTAGGTAATAGTTGGGGAAAACAATAGGCTAACCCAAAAGCTTTTTTTAAAACAAACAAACAAACAAAAAAAAGCTGGGGAATGAGTTGTCCATACAGAACTTAAAAGTTTCAAGTCTCAAGGAATTTAGAAGGCAATACATATGCTTAGAACTGTGCACATGCCCAGAATGGTATGTATTCTCAGAAAAGATGTAAGAGCCCCTAAAACCTCAACCCTGAATAAATTTGAGGCTCTGCACAAGCAGGGTATAAAGGCTAACGTGATGTTAATGGCCTGGCTCAGTGTTTGGGGCATACTTCAGCGTGCACACAAAGCCCCTTGTCAGACATTAGAAGGTCTATTAGTTCCAGGTATCTAAAGAAATCTCTGGCCAATCATCAGCTGACCACTCAGCTAAACAAGCAGGGATTCTGGTGGCCATGCAACAAATAATTCATTGTGACTTCATTCAGAAAAGTCACTAAACAAGCAAACAATAACAAACCAAAAAAGGAGGAGGGAGAATCTGATTTCCATATTTTGCTATTATTTTGCCATATTTTATTATTTAAAACATCTAGTTTTTCATTAAAAAGTACAGATTAAAAAAAGTGTAGCTTAAACAGGAAAAATATCAGTCAATAGATTTTGTTTCTGAGGAAGCCCAGATGCTGGAATTACCAGATATACTTTAAAATCACTACCTTACATATGTTCAAAGAACTAGAAGAAAGAGAAGATCAATAGATATAGAAATTAAAAAAAATTAAATAGAAATGCTGCAGGTAAAAAGTATAAAAATTGAAATGGAAAATTTACTGGAAGGTGTGAATAGCTGATGTGAGCTGGCAAACGAAAGAATCCACAAATTTGAAGATATGCCAATTGAGATAGTATGGTCTATGGAAAAGTAGGGAATAAAGAATGAAGAAAAAATCAACAGAGCCTCAGAGATTGTTGGGATAGCATCAAATACAGCAAAAGACAGATAATGGAAATTCTAGAAAAAGAAGAGACAAAGAAGAGGCTAGAATAAAATTATTTGAAGAAATCAGGGATGGAAGACTTCCAGATCTGATTTAAGAAAAAAAATTAAATAGATTAAATTAATCTAAATTTAGATTAAATCTAAATTAATTTAGATTAAAATAGTCAAGAAGAAAAGTAAATTCCAAGTACGATAAACTCAAGGAGACCTACACCTAGACACATCATAAAGGAAGTGTAAAAAGATAGAAAGAATCTTGAGAGCAGCAAGAGAAAAGGTACTCATTTAATAGAAGGGGCATTCACTAAGAATTAAGAGTGATTTTTTTTTTATCAGAACCAATGGAGGCCTGAAGGCAGGAGGGTGACATATTCAAAATCGTGAAAGAAAACAACTGTTAACTAAGAATTCCATATTCAGCAAAACTCCTTCAAAAATGAAAGAGGAATCAAACATTTACAGATAATCAAAAACTGAAATATTAAAAGGAGTCCTTCATCCAAAATGGAGTGACAATAGACAGTAACTTAAATGTATATGAAGAAATGAAGAACACAGGTAGACATGGATATATAGATAGAAATAAAAGACAGTATAAATGTAATTTTTATTTGAAACACTTTATTTCCTCCTATTTGATTTAAAAGACAACTGCAAAAACAATAACTATAAATCTTCATTTATGGTCATAAATGTGTATAAAATAAATAAAGATGTACTTTATGTGAAAAAAATCATTACAAAGGATAGGCAAAGAATGGAGTTATATAAGAACAAATTTTTTTGTATGCTTTTATAATTAGGGTAGTATTATTACAGACTAGATTGTTAAAACTTAAGAAATTAATTTTTATTTATTTGCTTAATTTAAATATTTTTAAATTGTATATATTATGTATTTATGAGGGAAAATGTGATGATGATTTGATGTATTTTTATATTATGGAATTAGTTGATCCATCACTGCATTTACTTTTTTATGGTTAAAACACTTAAAATCTATTCTTTTAACAATTTTGATATGTACAACACATTATTATTTATTATAGTCACCACTTTTTGCAGCTGATTACTAAAGCCTATTTCTGATTTTTTTTTAATCTTGGAAGGATTTTTATTCTCAGCAATCCACAATGTACAAATTCTTGTATAACTTCATAATTAAAATAGCAACATGACATACATAATAAGTGGTTTACAATTCCTGTCAATAAATCCTCTGGGAAACCAGACACCATTTTGATGCTATAGACAAATTAAGAATGGATTAAACCTCTGTGAAGATTTTTAAGTCCTCACCTCACTTTTTTTTTTTTAATTTCAGAATATTATGAGGGTACAAAGGTTCAGTTACATATACTGCTTTTGTACTGCCTGAGTCAAAGTTATAAGTGTGCCCGTCACCTGGATAGTGTACATTGCACCCCTTAGGTATGATTTCACCCATTCTCTCCTTCCCCCTTCCACCTGCATTTTTGTTGAGTTTTGCTTCCATCTCTACACATGAATGCTGATTGGTTAGCTCCAATTTAATAGTGAGTACATAAGGTGTTTGTTTTCCCATTCTTGTGATACCTCACTTAGGAGGATAGTCTCCAGTTCCATCCAGATTGTCGCAAATGGTACTTTTTTTTTAGATTTTTTTTTTAAATTTCAGAATATTACAGGGGTACAAATGCTTTGCTCACATAAATTGCCTTTACACAGCTCAAGTCAAAGCTACAAGCATGCCCATCCTCCAGACAGTGTTCACCTCATGAAATATGTGTGAATTTATTCATCCCCACCGTCCCCTCCCACCTGTCAATCCCTGATGAATGCTACTTCCATTTGTGCACGTAGTGTTCATTGATTAGTCCCAATTTAATCGTAAGTACATTTGGTGTTTCTTTTTCCATTTTTGTGATACTTAGTTGAATGGGCTCCAGCTCCATCAGGATAATACAAGAGATGCTAGATCACCATTGTTTATTGTGGCTGAGTAGTACTCCATGCTATACGTATACCACATTTTATTAATATGCTCATGAATTGATGGGCACTTGGGTTCTTTCCACATCATTGCAATTGTGAATTGCGCTGCTATAAACATTTGAGTGCAGGTGTCTTTTATATAGAATATCTTTTTTTCCTTTGGGTATATACTTAGTACTGGGATTGCTGGATCAAGTGATAGTTCTACTTTTAGTTCTTGGAGGTATGTGCATACTGCTTTCTATAGAGGTTGTACTAGCTTTCAGACCCACTTGCAGTGTGTGGGTGTTCCTATCTCTTCACAATCACTCCAACATTTGTTGTTCTGGGACTTTTTGACAAAAGCCATTCTCATTGGAATTAACCGATATCTTATTGTGGTTTTGATTTGTATTTTCCTGATGATTAGAGATGTTGAACATTTTTTTCATATGTCTGTTGGCCATTAATCTATCTTCTTCAATACCTTTCACAATAGCAACAAGGAAAATAAAATACCTAGGAATATATTTAACTAAGGAGGTGAAAGAACATTGCAGGGAGAACTACGAAACACTGAGGAAGGAAATAGCAGAGGATGTAAACAGATGGAAAACCATACCATACTCATGGATTGGCAGAATCAACACTGTTAAAATGTCTATACTATCCAAAGTGATCTACAGATTCAATGCAATCCCTATTAAAATACTAACATCATTTTTTGCAGATCTAGAAAAAATAATTCTATGCTTTATATGAAACCAGAGAAGACCCCCATAGCCAAAGCTATTTAATCTCCATATCTCTTATATTTTACATTTTCTATTTTTTTCTATTTTCTTTTGTCCTTCTAGAAGAGTTCCTTAATATGGTCATCCAACCACAAATTTGATCCTCAGCTGAATTTCATCTACTGTCCCCATTTATCTAGTCTTTATTATATTTTTACAACTAATATTTTCACCTGATATTTTGATATGATTTGGATGCTTGACCCCTCCAAACCTCATGTTTAAATTTGATCCCCAGTATTAAATATGGGGCCTGGTTGGTGGTATTTGGGTTATGATGGTGGATTCCTCAGGAATGGCCCTTGTTGTGATAAGGAGTGAGTTCTCACTTTGTTAGTTCATGGGAGAGCTGGTTATTTAAAGGAGCCTGGTGCCACCTGCTTCCTGTCTTTGCTCCTTCTCTTGCCATGTGACACCCCTGCTCCCCCTTCACCTTCCTCTTTGACTTGAAGCTCCCTGAACCCCTCACCAGAAGCAGATGCTGGCGCCACATTCTTTATATAATATGTAGAACTGTGAGCCAAATAAACCTCTTTTCTTTACAAATTACTCGACCTCAGGTATTTCTTTTAAAGCAACACAAAATGAGCTAGTACACATTTTAAAGCATTTGTCATTTTTATTTTAATTTGCTAACATAACTTAAATTCATTTTTTAGATTTTTGGCCTGTCTGTTGTATTATTTTTGTTTCAAGTGGCATATATTATCCAGTCTTTTTTCCTTTGAAGGAACTCTTTAAGTGTTTAGATATTTTAGTGAATGAGCTCTGATTTGGGCCTATCAGCTTCTCTGTTTCATAGTAAGTATTAGAAGGGTTTGAAGGCTACCACCAGGCCTGTGGCAGGTCAAGTGAGTTTAAGGGGACCATAGAGGATGAACTGTAGGGTGGATAGCTCCAGGCCCGGACAAACCATAGATAATTACGTGTGTGTGCAAACATTTCTGCTAGATGAGTTTTAGGACTTCACCTTAAAATCTTGAGGACACATAGCATTGGAAGAAGGCAATGTTATTAGAATATTGATCAGGAAAATCAATTGAAAAGTCATAGGGAAAAAAATAAAAAACAGAAAATCAATCATTTCTCACCTATGTCCTTCATCGCCTCACTCAAGAGGTTTTTGGGTTATCCTGATGTCATCTACTGATCTCAGTAGAAAGGAACATCTAATGACTATTCTTAGCTGGTGATGTGGTAGGGAGAGTGAAATATGGACAGAAATAACAAGCACCAATCATTTTTTTTCTTATTTGTCATTCTCTCACCACTATGGCTAGCCTAATTTGTCCTCCATTCAGGCTGCAATCACCCACAACACACAGTTTTTAAAAAACACCTCTGTCTCCTTGGGTCTCATACCTTTTGATGTCACCAATAAACTGTAGCTACCACTCTTTCCTGTGTCCTATTTCTAGGGTAGATCTTGACAGAAGAAGAGAATAATTGCCATAATGTCAGAAATCAAAGTTGTCCTCCTTTTCTCTTTGCTTAGATTTTATATTTGCAAGTTTTCTTTCTCCTTTTCAGAAAATAAGAGTTGGACTAGTGTAAGTTTTTTTAAGTGCACTTTTTTGGTCTCCTCTTTTCATTTGCATTAGACAAAAAAAATTTAGAACAGAGTTGACTATCTCATCAAGAAACTATTTCTTCTCTTAAGAAATGTGGCACTTTTTTTCACTATAACAGTGATAGAAAAGAAATTGACAATGTATGCATATGTTTTTTATGAAATTCTTCTGTACAATGGAAAGCACTTGTATTTTTCAACAGCTATGATATCTTTTAAGTTACGATCTAGCAATAATGGCTTTTCTTTTTTACTGAAGTCAGCTAAAGCTAAAAGTTAACCATCCATACTTACACTTCCACAGTTTCCCTCTGCTCCAATTATATTGCTAATGGAATCACAAAAAAAACTTTTAATCTGTGATGGCAGGTCAATCCTTCTACCTTGCCTACTCTAAGTTCAGAGAATTCTCTGGGGTCTTTTTATCCCTGCTGAATTTCTTGCCAAATTACATCAAATAATTGTTAAAGTCATTACTGATTCATTTATTGCCTACTTAAAAAAACAAATATGTTACATATGTCAGGTTTAATAGTCCTCTGTACTAAAGGTCATCATAATAATGCTGCCCTTTTGCCCTTTTTTACACAAAACTATGCTACTTTCCCTATTCCTTTCTTCTTCTCTCCCCCTCTCTCACATGCACACATACACACACACAAATACATGTACATACACATACACCACAACTTAGAAGTATAAAATGCAATTTAAATTGCATTCTGGGAAATAAGTTGAGATCAATTTTTTCCACTGAAACAAGATCTCTTAGTAAAGTGTTCTGCTAAGGGCATATAGGTGAGAGATGGCTGGCTAGCACTTAGTAGGAAGTCTGTTCCCATGAGCTAAATATGATAATTGGACTGTCCTGGGTAGAAATTGACTTTACTTCACTAGCATCACTGTTTGTAGAAGTGATAGAAATCAACATATAACTGCCTGAATGCCAAAAGAGTGAAAATTTTCATCAACAATAAATGATTGTTCTGTTCATATTATTAAGTAGTGGAGACAGAAATACACCTCTGTGTGTGGTGTGTATATATATATGTGTATATGTATATATGCATCTTATGTTTGAAATAGTAAGAATAATAGGGATTCCTGCTTAACAAGGTATCTAGCAATATCGTCTCATATTTAACTATAGTTGACTCAGCAGTATTTCACAACAAAAAGATAACTGGAAAGTTGCAATCTATGTGAAAATTAGAAAGTACTCAAATAAATGGTATTATAAGAAAATGCATATTAAATGTTTAAAATAATGCTTAGAACATAGTGTTATATTTTTATTTTTTGAAGGCAGGGTCTCACTTTGTGGTCCAGGTATGAAAGCAGTGGCATGATGATAGCTCACTGCAACCTCAAACTCCTGAACTCAAATGATTCTCCTGCCTCAGCCTCCTGAGTAGCAGGGACTATAGGCATGCACCACCGTGCCTGGCTAATTTTTCTATTTTTTGTAGTGACAGTGTCTTGCTATGTTGCTAAGGCTGGTCTTGAACTCCTGACCTCAAACAATCCTCTCACCTTGGCCTCCCAAAGTGCTGGAATTATAGACATAAACAACCATGCGTGGTTAGTGTTAGATTTTTACATGTGTTGCTATTATAGCATACAACTGCTGTTTCTGAACAGGATCAAGGAACAGGTTTTGCCACTTTTGAAAATAAGGGTCAATTGTGCCACAGATCGCAATTGCTTTGTTTTCTGAGTACTTAGGGTCACTTTTTCTACTACACATGAGGCTTCTGTTGGGCACTAACATTGATTTTATTATTTGAATACCACTTTTATTTTTTCTCTTAACTGGTTATAATACTTTTCTAATTCTAGTTTTTAAATCTTGCAATTTCCTCTTTCAGCACGCATGAGTGTGCCAAAATCTCATGTGTGTACAAAGTCAGCTGGTATACATAGGAAAGAGGAGATGGTAGCTAAAACTTGCAATCTTATAGCTCATACTTTTTTGCTGAAATGGAAAATTAGTTTTATATAAATTAAATTTAACTAAGCTAGTAAAAAAATTACATATACTGATAAGAATGATCTTAAATTAACAGTAAATTTATGAAAATACCTCTACACTGCTTTGGGTTTCTAGTAACAGTTTTTATTTCCAAAAATCATATAAAACACATCCTCAAAAATATATTTATAATATTAATAGAACATGTAACTTTCATAAAATGTATTGTCTTTACATGGAAATAATAGAAAAGGGTATCAATCATAGTGTAAGTTATCACAAAGTTCAAATTATTAATGTTTTAGTACATGAGTTCTTACTATGCAATATTTTTAAGGGATAAAATTTGAATTTTGAGAAACTTTAGTTTAAACAGATACCAGAGGGTGATTGTATATCGTGATTTTTATCACACAAAATTTCATGTATACAGCCATGTAGAAGACATTCTTAAGAGCACTCAGGTGCCATGTTTAAAGGAGTGTTGCTGCTACTGAATCAGGCAGAAGGCAAGAACACTATCAAGCAAGTCACAAGGAAACATGTCCCAGTTTTTCCCAGCTGTAAATCTCTTTTTGTGTGTGTTACAAACATGTCCGGCACTAACTATGACTGTTATAGCCTGGCATTCATTTCCCTGATATATTGACACTAGAATGAAACATGGTGGCCTGGGACAAAGAGATTTGGGGTTCTCACGATGAATCACCCAACAGCAGCTACTGATAAGCACTGCCACAAATCATGGATAGTTGGCAAGGTCCCCTGCCCTAATTTGTTTTTTAAATTTTCATTCAGGCAGTGTAACTTCATTAGATCCCTGCAAGCAAGACCCCAGGCATTGTGTGTGGGAGATTTACAGCTGAGTTTAGACAGTCATTTCAGACTGCAGAGAAATCCCTTCACTTGCCCAGTGTCAGTGCATTTTGCTTTCATTTGGAGAAGTAATTCTCATATGATATAACTTATATTTCTTTTAAGAAAGAAAGATCTTTTTTTTGTCTCTATAAGACTGAATGAAGGAATTTATTGATGGATGTAAAGAAGCTACTAACATTCATTATTATCTCTGATCACAGTTTCAAAAAATCAATATGTAAAAAAATCTATTTTTTCCCTGTTCACTGTGTAATTTATGCATTTATTTTATTTTATTTTATTTTATTTCAGTATCATATGAGAGTATAAATGTTTAGGTTACAAATATTGCCTTTGCCTCATATGAGTCAGAGCTTCAAGTGTATCCATCCCTCTGACGGTGTGCACTACACCTATTAGGTGTGAATGAACCCATCCCCTCCTCCCTCTCCCACCTGCCTGACACCCCATGAATGTTACTACTACATGTACACATAAGTATTGACCAGTTAATACCAATTTGCTGGTGAGTACATGTGGTGTTTGTTTTTCCATTCTTATGATACTTCACTTAGTAGAATGGGCTCCAGCTCCATCCAGGATAATACAAGAGGTGCTGTATCACCATTGTTTCTTATAGCTGAATAGTACTCCATGGTATACATATACCACATTTTATTAATCCACTTATGTATTGATGGGCACTTGGGTTGTTTCCACATCTTTGCAATTGTGAATTGTGCTGCTATAAACATTTGAGTGCAGGTGTCTTTTTTATAGAATGCCTTTTTTTCTTTTGGGTAGATGCCCTGTAATGGATTGCTGGATCAAATGGTAGTTCTACTTGTAGCTCTTTGAGGTATCTCCATATTACTTTCCACAAAGGTTGTATGTGTTTGCAGTCCTACCAGCAGTGTATGAGTGTTCCTATTTCTCCACATCCATGCCAACAGTTACTGTTTTGGGACTTTTTGATAAAAGCCATTCTCAGTGGAGTTAAGTGGTATCTCATTGTGGTTTTGATTTGTATTTTCCTGATGATTAGAGATGTTGAACATTTTTTCATATGTTTGTTGGCTATTAGTCTATCTTCTTTTGAAAAGTTTCTGCTCATATCCTTTGCCCACTTTTTCATGGGGTTGTTTGATTTTTTTCTTGCTGATTCTCCTGAGTTCTATATAGATTCTAGTTATTAGCTCTTTATTGGATGTGTAACATACAAATATTTTCTCCCATTCTGTAGGCTGTCTGTTTGCTCTGGTAATAGTTTTCTTGGCTGTGTGGAAGCTTTTTTTTTTTTTTTTTTTGAGACAGAGTCTCACTCTCTTGCCCAGGATAGAGTGAGTGCCATGGCATCAGCCTAGCTCACAGCAACCTCAGACTCCTGGGCTCAAGCGATCCTCCTGCCTCAGCCTCCCGAGTAGCTGGGACTACAGGCGTGAGCCACGGTGCCCTGCTAATTTTTTCTATATATGTTTAGTTGGCCAATTAATTTCTTTCTATTTTTAATAGAGACGGGGTCTCGCTCTTGCTCAGGCTGGTTTCGAACTCCTGACCTTGAGCTATCCGCCCACCTCGGCCTCCCAGAGTGCTAGGTGTGTGGAAGCTTTTTAATTTGATCCGGTCCCATTGATTTAATTTTATTGTTCCTGTGATTGCCTTTAGGGTCTTCTTCATAATTTCTTTGCTTAGGCCAATGTCTATAAGAGTTTTTCCAACATTTTCTTTGAGAATTCTTAACAGTTTAATAGCTTAGGTTTAAGTCTGTTATCCATCGTGAGTTGATTTTTGTGAGAGGTGTGAGGTGCAGATCCTGTTTGGTCTTCTACATGTGGCTATCCGGTGTTCCCAGCACCATTTGTTGAGTAAGGATTCTTTTCCCTAGTGTATGTTTTTATCTGC